>GL501523.1:691271-722648 GCA_000149185.1 Mayetiola destructor
AATTTTTCCATTTGTTTTCCAATGTTTGATGGGGCTGTGTTCTGTGTTGTCATGTTTGTTGGCATTTTGTTATTCAATTTGTTTTTGTTATGTCGATGTAGTTGTATTCATTGTCGTCATCAATTCCATTGATGACGTAGGCGAAGATTCTTCCGTATTATGTACAACTGTTGGAGGGTGAGTTTCATTCAATAATCTCTAAAACTCAAAAACATAAGCTAGCAGTTAAAAGCTTTGAATAATATGATAACGAATGACAGAGATAAAATAACAAGTGCATTTCTCTTTGAATGCTGTACTTTATTTCAAGTGTGTTACCGACACCAGTCTTAAGCTTTCATTAGAAGAAAACAGTAATAGTTGAGAATTATGCCAACGCTGAATATCCAAAAAAAAAAATAAACTTTTGCTGATACGTTCGATTATGGTCGGACATCGAATGAGCCAACAGATCAACCAAACAACTGATCCAACCCCAAAACGAAGCTCCGTAAACAATAATTTTTCAAACAATATGATGAAGCGAATACCTAATAAATTAAAAAAAATTTCAACAGGCTAGACACTCGTATGTTAAATGTACTAGCACCTAGCACGATAACAACGACCTGTCTGGTTCCATGGCGAGACTATTTGTTTTAATATACATTTCAGCATTGAAAGCGTAAAACGTATGCCCAAGAAACCAACGCAAGTGGTTCCATTTCCATTTGTTTGCCACTATTATTATACAAAATGACATGCTTATACAGAGTTATACACGTTTCATGTGGTTCCGTCTCGTTTCAGCGCTGGACTCTTTAAACGCTGTTGAATAGAAAGAGAAAGAAAATTCATACAAAACTTAAACCAAATGGACAGCAACACCATGTCCACTTGGGAAATCTTCCATAAACCAGCATACCGTTCGCGGTTTTCGATGATTGTGGCAGCATATAGGTAAACAGCAACAGCAGCAGCTCGTTGTACAGCGCCGTTCATCATGAATGCTTATATGTTTGTTTGTTTGTTGTTGTTCTTTTTCGATTCTACCATGGTCTTTCGACTATATCGTTGATGTGGTGTCTCTTTCTATTTTGATCGTTTACTTTTTTCGTAGTTGCCTGTCGATGGATATTGTCTGCTATATGAATATATCAGTTCGCAGATCATGTAGCAGCTCGACAGAAGGAAAAAAAGAAACGGGAAAAGAAAGACAAAAACGAAAAGAAAAAGGTGGCTGCTCGTGATCGTTTTGACATTTTGATACGATTTGTGTGAACGGGAAGCTTGGGATTTCTTTGTTTGTATTTCAGACTCTTGAGTCGGTTTACGATCGTCATAAGACTCAACGTTGAAAAAGTGAAAGATTGAGTCACTAAAATAGCTTCTACATTTCACTTTGTGATTGAAAATTCGATTGGATATTTAATTCAAAGTTACTATCAATATAATATAATTTTTTTTTTGCCCACTGTGAGTGGCATTTGTGGAGCATTTGTTTCAATGCTGTTCAGGTAATGGCTTCAACAATAAATTTTGTGTTCAACGCGTAAAAATAGTTTCTTTTCAGTGAATGTTTCAATTAATTCAATATATTTCATATTTAATTTGCGATTCATAGAACTTCTCTCATAAAATTGTGTGTGAAAATGTTCAAAATAAGATTCAACGAAGTCGTTGAAGTGTTCTTTTTTAATTTAAATACCAAAATATTCAATTTCAATTCAATTTCATTGGTGAAAAATTGTACATTTATCTCATACAATATGTAACCATTTCTCTTCCGGTTCGCACTTTAATATATTACGTATACACCAAACACTTGTACACTGGATATTGTACATTGTTTTGCTACAGTATGCGTTTCGTAACTCTCATTTGAGGTTTTATGAAACGACAACAGCAAAAATAAAAATGGTAAAAATCGTATTACTATTGTTTCATGTTGAATCGTAATTCAAGACCCTTTTCGGTGTCTATTTTCCTTTTGTCTGTTACTTCTTTTCAGACACAATTAATCGAACCAAGCTATTTTCATCGCGATCACCAAATATATATTATTAATCAGAGTAACATTATATGTATACACAGTGCTTTGCATTTTTAGCTTATCTCACGTTCATCTCGAGATGTGATGTTATCTTTTATCTTAGCTAGATAATTCCGAATTCGAAGTTTATTTGTTAAACTTATAAAAAAATTGGAAGAAATATAGCAAAATGTTGATTTACCATTAAATCATGGGAACATTTCCGGGAATCTTATCTTAAAATTTTTAGATAAAAATTAGATAAATAAAAGCATTCTGAAGATGTAGCCTTCATAAATTAGAATTATAAATTTCAAATTTCATCCGGATTTGAACACTACGGAACGAAAACAATTGAGGGTGATTCACCATCATCTATTCGATCGAGAATTTCATTATCAAGAGAAATAACAAGCTTCTTCCAGGTGTTCTCGTGCTCTGACCTTTTGAACGGGATCGTTGTAGTGGCCAAAGCCAAATCGCGATTCCAAATGTTGTTACCTTAAAATCGATTAAAATGTTTATCAATAATATTTAGCATTGTTCCTTGAAAATGTTGTCACAATGTTATTCTCTTCGACCGAATTAATACAAAATCTCATATCTCATATCTCATCTTCAGATAATCTTGAAAGATGGGCATTCAAATTTTTTTGAGATAATATCTCATTAACTTATTTAGATTCAATTGCGTTATCTTAGTAAAACACTGATATAAATTACACATCATGCGGTTTTCGCCTTTCATATCACCATCATCATTGAAAATTTACAACAATAAAGAGAGATTTCGTCCTTGAATTTAGTGCGTGTGCGTATATAAGTACGGTTCAAATTGAAAGGATCCATGTCAAAGTACGGTTATTCATTAACCAAGAAAGAACAACGGTTCGAAAAGAGAGAAAATTCAAAACGTTATTATTCATTATTCATAAGAATAAATCAGTATCGAAGATTTCTTAAATTGGATAGATTCTGTCGCATGAAATTTAATAGATTGATTTTCTGTTTCAGTGAGCATCGTTGAACAATTTTCTACATTAAAACTAACAATTAACGTCAAAGCGTTTTCCGGTTTCCGATAAGCATGAATCTATTGAGTGTCATCTCTATTTTAAGTGTGATGGTATTAGTTGCCACCGAAACCGGTATGTTTAGTATTTGGATATGCTAGTCACTAATCATTCCGATGTTATTATCAAATGGTTTCATTTAATTTTCAGGTCCATCACACAATAAAGTTGTCGTCTGCTATATATCAACATGGGCTGTATATCGACCAAAAAAAGGATCGTATGCGATCGATAACTTTGATCCAAACTTGTGCACACATGCGATTTATGCATTTGCTGGTCTCGATGCTGAAAACGATTCCATCAAATCAATGGGTATACATATTTATAATATTATTATTTGGCCAAACGACAAACACTTATTTACATATTTAATATTTTTTATAATTTTAATATTTTGTGGCCATACATTCTCATTCAGATCCATGGCAAGACTTGAAAGACAATTACGGAAAAGGTGGTTATGAAAAATTAACAAATTTGAAACAAACATATCCACATCTAAAGGTAATAATGCAATTAGATCAATAAAGAAAATATGAAAAACAAAATGCCAATTTCAAATTGCATAAATTGAAATGAAACAATCGTTTGGTAGGTGTCATTAGCCATTGGTGGATGGAACGAAGGTTCAACTAATTATTCTCGCATGGCTGCCGATCCTGAACGTCGTAAACGTTTCGTAGAAAGTGTGCTTGCCTTCATTATCAAATTTAAATTTGATGGTTTGGATTTGGATTGGGAGTATCCTACGCAACGGTAAAATTAAATGAACTTACAACCTGCAAATAATAATAATTGATTTGATATTGTTGTTAATAATTTACAGTGGTGGAGAAGCATCTGATAAAGATAATTTCGTTTTGTTAGCAAAAGATTTGAAAAAAGCCTTTGA
Source organism: Mayetiola destructor (assembly GCA_000149185.1). Lineage (NCBI taxonomy): Eukaryota > Metazoa > Arthropoda > Insecta > Diptera > Cecidomyiidae > Mayetiola > Mayetiola destructor. Next base: position 695,251 of record GL501523.1, read on the forward strand.
ACCCTATAAATTATTGTTGACATCTGCATTTGGTGCATCGCAAAAAGTTATTGATGAAGCATATGACATTCCAGCGTTATCAAAATATTTGGATTTCTTACATATAATGTGTTATGATTATGGTGGATCGTGGGATAAACGAATCACAGCAAATGCACCATTGAAAGGTCAAGGTATGCTGAATGTCGCCTATTCGATTGAATATTTAATTAAATTGGGTGCACCTCCATCAAAAATCGTAATGGGCATACCATTTTATGGGCGCACATTTATCACACAATTGAATGGCAATTTCGGTGATGCATCACTTGAGGCCGGTTTCAAAGGTACATATACAGGTGAAATTGGTTTCATGGGATACAATGAAATTTGTGTATTGACATCGGATCGAAATTCGGGTTGGAAAAAATCCTACAATACCGAACTAAATCAAGCGGTTGCCAAATTTAAAGATGAACAAACTGGTGAAACACGCGTTGCTGTTTATGATAGTAGCCGTTCAATAGCAAATAAAATGAAATTCGCAATGAGCCATAATTTGGCTGGTGCCATGATTTGGTCAGTAGATACAGATGATTTTAACGGTGATTGTGATATTGATGCGGATACATTTGAAGATTTTAAGCCAATGCCACATATCAATGTGACAATACCAAAACGTTACAATGCCAATTATCCATTATTGCGAACCGTTAATGAGGCCATCGTTCTATCGTTAGATATAATTGCACAAGAAGTCATTTTGAATAAAATGGACAAAGATAATGAAATTCCACATGGTGATCAGGATAATGGTAAAGGAGTCGCATCATATTCATCATTTAACGTACAAATCATTTTCTTATCGATTTTTGTTTTTCAATTAATTAATAGATATCATTGAATGGGCTGTGAATTTAATTTATAGATATTTTCTTCCAATTTAATAACGGCCTGCGACGATAAATAAATTTCAATTACGTTTTTTTTTTTTTTTTGTTTTTTTTTTTTTTTTTTTTTGTTTATATATGTATTTCTCCGTTTTTATTTAATTTTCCTGGATTTTATTAAATACATAGCTCTGATTTCAAGTATAAAATTATATTTATGAATATTATTTTTTTTCTTTCCCTTTTTGCATTTCAAAACAAAATAAGTAAGATAAAAATAAGTGTGTAACTACTGAACTTCACATGGGCCGCCGGGGCTGTTTATTGCTTGTTCAATCACATCATCATTATCGGAATCGCTACTATTATAAGGGACCATTCGATTGGGAATATCGAAAAGTCCAGCACTGTATTGTAACCAATCGCTGAAGTCTCTCGGCGGATTCTTTAAGTTTTCTTTTATACATTTCAATAGATCGACTTTCGAAGGCCGCTGAAAATTTCAAACATACAAATGTTTTCATTTTGATGTGATTCTTACAAATCGATGAGGTTAAAATACAAAAGCCGAACTTACTCCGTGTTTGTTGAGTGGAAGCCATATTTTAATGTCATGATCGAGACCAGATGTTGCGACAATCGGAAAATTTGGATGATTTTCCAAACAATTGACAACACCATTGCGATCAGCAGGCAACCATTGAACAATAGCTTCACTTTGTTTATCCCAAATGAAAAAGCTGCCGCAATCACTGCCACTCATCACAAATTCCGAATTCGTTCCGAAAAAATTTACACCTTTGATGGTTTGACTGTTCCTGAACGAGATCAAAGTCCACATTATCATATTATTATTTTTTCTCTTTTCTTTTATTACACAGAAAAGCTTTCCAACATTTATCACACTGATCAGTGTGACAACTGCCGGAATATTTTTTCTTGTGTAGCTACAATACGAACTTGTGCCCATAATAGGAATGTAAATAGCTTCCAGGTGTTTTACATTGTGAATCGAATAGATAAATATTCTCTTCTCCATAAGATGCCAAAATTTCAGTTCCCAAATAATTGTAAACGGCGCACGTAATGCTGCAATCATAATTCTGTAAATAATCAGAAACTATTGATAAATATTCCGAATTGAAATTAAGTATGAATTTTTGAAAGAACAAATTACCTTTTTTTGTAGAATAGACGATGGACAAAACATTTTCGAGCAATATTTTGAATTTCGTCTATCATAAACGCGAACAAACTTATCCTGACCACAAACACAAAACTCTGAATCAAATGGATGCATCGCAATCGAGTATAATTTTTTTGGTGTGTTATTTTTATCACGAACCATTACCAACGGTTCGGATAGTTTATCTCTTAAATCGCTACGTATTACACGGCCATCTTCGCCGGCTGTTAAAATTTCATTTGGACTTGATTCGGGAATGGCAATTTTGTGAACTGCTTTTGTATGGCACGCAATAACACGATTTGTTGAGCTACCATCTGGTTTAATATGCATATGTCGTACATCTCCGTCACGAGCTGATGTTATCAAATTGAAATCCGTTTGATTGTTTGCCGTTCCATTTTCGACAAATTTCGATTGAAATATGTTTGTATGATGGCCGGACGGTTGACTAATAATCGGTTTATTTCTCGCCCAATTCCATACAATTACTTGCAAATCGTCCGAACCGGTGACTAGATGATTTCCAGCTTTATTGAAATTCAAACAATTGACACATCCATGATGTTTTTCCAATTTGTGTGATAGAGCCATACGTTCAACGCTGTAAATTGAATTATTTATGCGATGGATTAATTTACTTGAATCCAAATCATATACATTTCGGTGTCCATTGTAAAAGATGGCTGATTGACGATAAATTAAATTCCGTACCAAATTCAGATTACACCTGTAAAAAAGAAATTTCGCATTCAATATTATTCGATTAAATTTATTGAGAGTTATGCTAAACATTTTACTTTGGTATTTGTTTTTTGAGAGCTTCATTTGCTTTTGTTTCGATTCGCTTGGATTCATCAGAATTATCGGATTCGGCATTATCTGAATCCGAAGCGTGAAAATGTAACATATCCAATGTTTCCGGACTTTCAGAGAAAAAGTAATCCTAAGGCATTCAATCAAATATTTATTTCCATGGTCAATGATCAATCAAACAATTTTACTTCCAAATCAACTTTACCAGATTCGAACTTTCACTGTCACTTTCATCTGTTGATTCGTTTTCATTTTCAGTATCATTTTCAGTTTCATTTTCAGTTTCATTTTCTGTATCATTGTCCATCGGTTCCAGTGCGTGATTACTCTGTGGTGAATCAGATTGTGAGCGTTGACGATAATTGCGCTTTGAAAAATTTGCACTTCTTCGCATCGATTGTAATGAATTCGGCTCGTTTTTGGTATCGCTATCCGTTTCTCGTTCACTACATAAACATAAGCATTCATCGTCAAATTAATTGTCAAATCTAAATTAAATAATCTATATGTACCTTGATGTTGAAGCTACAGTCGGATCCATTCTGGACCTTTTTGCTAGTAATGATGTTGATGGCACCTGTTCAGTCTCATCGTTATTGGATTCCGATTCGGTGTTATTGTTTTCATTGGAATCCATTGTTGGTGATTTTTTTGCAAAATTACAACTATTATCACAAACTTTTCGAATTGATCGATTGAAAAAGTCCAAAATAAATACAGAGATAAGAGATTATTTCGTCAAAATGTATCGATTTCATCCACATCGACTGTTTTCGAGTTTAGAAGCTTCGTGATTTTTTTCTTCTTTGGGGTATTGTGTGTACGCCGTGAATATAGCTCTTACACAAAACAGCTGACCAACCAGCGTTTCTCTTGTCTGTTTCTCCAATATCAAATATATAACAATGTCCATGAAAAATGACCACCGTATGTCAAAGATTCAATCATTCAAGAAAACAACTTTTATTTATTAGTTAAAAAAAAAGAAGGAATTGATACGAATCGAATGCACCGACGGATACATTAAAAGTCAAAATAACATATATTATTTATTATTGTTGTTGTTCAATTTCAAAATGGTAACTTAAAGTTATGTATACCAGGCGTAAGGCATGGTTGACATTGCATACATTGAATTTTAAAACGAGATATATCAAACTGTCAAACTAGCAAGCTCTTTACCAAAACCTCTAAAAAGAGCCAGTCATTCACCATTTATATGTTTTCGGAGACGCGAATTTGATTGAATTGATTATTATTATTTTTTAACTATTTGGTAGTCGGTGCAGTTTCAAATCCATTTCACGTGAATTTTTTTCTTTTTCCTTTTTAACTTTCGTATTGGGAAATTTCGAAGCAATAAGATGAGTGTACGTGTTATTGATGATGAAAACCATTTTCAAGCTGAACTAGCCGCAGCTGGAATTCGGTTGGTTGTTGTTGATTTCACAGCCAGCTGGTGTGGCCCATGTCAGAGAGTAGCACCAGTTTTCGATCAATTCCCAGTCAAATATCCACGGGCAATATTCTTGAAAGTGGATGTTGATAAATGTCAAGATACAGCTGCTGCTCAAGGCGTTAGTGCTATGCCAACGTTTTTCTTCTTTAGAAACAAGGTAATTTTTTGATACGAATGTAAAAGTCAGTTCGAATGGATGTTCAATGAAAGCACCTATTTTTTAAGGCGAAAATTGATCGATTGCAAGGAGCAGATATAGCTGCATTGGAGGCAAAAATTCAACAGCATATCGGAAATGAAAGCGATGATTCAGCTGAAGATTTGGGTCAAGGTTTGGTATGTCTGATGATTTTTTTCTATAATTTCGATCTTCATTCATTCCAATTTTATTAAATGAATCGTTTGAATTCACTGAAATGCAGATGGACTTGAATGTTTTCATATCCAAAAATGAATGCGAATGCTTAAATGAATCCGATGACCATCCGTTGGTTCATAGTTTCACAAGTGGTGGCGGATATTTGCAATCCGATTGCGATGAACAATTGATATTGTCTGTTACGTTCAATCAGGCCGTTAAAATTCATTCGCTTAAATTGAAGGCACCAGAGAAATTGGGTCCAAAGACAATTAAATTGTTCATCAATCAACCAAGAACAATTGATTTTGATCAAGCGGAATCATCGACTGCTGTACAAGATATTGTGTAAGTTTTTTTGGTTTCAGAAAGAAAAAAAATCATGTTTTAGTCGGCGATAGAATGAATTTAATGATTTTTCCATCTTTTCGAATTATTATTCCAGTGTGAATCCGAAAGATTTGAGCGGAAATCTGATCAATTTGCGTTATGTTAAATTCCAAAACGTTCAAAATATCCAAATATTCATCAAAGATAATCAAAGCGGTGGAGAATTGACACAACTCGATTACATTGGTTTCGTTGGATCGCCGATCATCACAACCAAAATGGAAGACTTCAAACGGATTGCCGGTAAAAAGGGCGAAAGTCATTAATTTCAAGAAAAATCACAAAACTATTTGTATATTTTGAATGAATTCTTTTATTGACAGTGTTGACACATTGCCTCAATTTTGAGAAACAAACAATTCAATGTATTGAAAATTAAGAGGGGGGGAAAAAATGAAATAAAATACTTTTGTTGTTGTTTCACGAAACATGAATCTATAGAATTTTTGTCCGAATGGAAAAAGAAAAAAAAAAACAAGAAATAAAATTAAAGAAAAATCCACCAAATTTACCAAATTCCATTCCCATTCCTAAAGAAAATACAATTGACAATTAACATGTATAATAATTGAATAAAATTATGAGCGCTTTCTTTTCAAATACTCCTGTAGACCTATCCATGCCTTTTCAGCCTGAAAAAAGAATTTGTTTAACATTTCTTTTTTTTTTTTTTCCTTTTCAACTTTCAATCGTTTCGAATAGCTTGACTAACCTGTTGTCGAGAAAAATCGTAGCTCCATTGTGTAGAAAATACAACGGTCGATTCTTGAACCATTACTTCGTTTGTTGGTTGAGCGTCAATTCTTTGTTTGGCTTGCTCTTCCGTTAGACTATCTCGGTTAATTAAACGTTTTATCGCCTGCAAGAGAATTGATTTCATGAGCCTCTCGAACCGAATGAACCAAAAAATAATACATTTTAACGTACCCGTTCGGGTGGTACAATCAATGACCAAACCTCATGCATTTCACTTTGCCATCCAGCTTTTAACAAAACTGCAGCTTCAATGACAACAACATCATGCGTTTTATTTGCTCGAATATTATTTATTTTACGTTGCACTTCGTCCATCAATGACGGCCAAACGATTTCATTTAACTCATTCAATTTTGATTTATCAGCAAACACGATGGCCCCTAATTTTTTCCTATTGATTGCATTATCATCGTTTAAAATATCTTTACCAAAATGTTCAACTAATTTGAAATAGCATGGTGTGTCTGGTTCATAGATTTGATGAGCTAATTTATCACAATTGATAACAAATGCGCCCAGTTTTTCAAAATGCTGCGAAATAATACTTTTTCCAGACGCAATACCACCAATCAAACCAATTATATATGGATAAGATGGTAAATGTGGCTTTGAAATGGGCTCTTTTAGACGAGTTCCCAACAAATCTAAACGTTGATTACTGGAACTAACTTTACTTTCTTTTCCTTCTTCATTCGTATCAAATTCAAGCAAATCAATGCAATGAATTCTTAATGGTTTTAGATTTTTCTTTTTGCGAACCTCATTAACCGCTTCACCACCACGAAGGGTTTCCGCGCTAACAATTATCACCTGCAAAAATGTATACAATTAGAATTTGAGAATTCCATTTCTTTTTTGAATAGGTTTATCATTGATTGATAATATACGTCTAAATTTGGTTCCGTTTGGGTTGGCCCAAATGGATCTTGAATCGCAACAACCTCATAGGACAGCGTATTATCGATGGACATCAAAAAATTGCGTACATCATTTATTCGAGTTTCCACTGGTAGAATCAATTCCCACAAAAGTTTTTCTGAAAAATTAACGAAATTATTAATTTGAGAATTTCTTCGAAAATAAATACGGATATTGTTGCATTACTTTTAATCATATTAACATCGGTAACACCAACAATAACACGTTTTCTAGCTCGAAGTACGGCTTCAGTCAGAAGCATTTTATGCCCAATATGTAAACGATCAAAAGTGCCACCCAAAACAACGGAATCACCTTCGGCGAACGTATCATGAAGCTCATTTTTAATTTTATTTTTATTGTTAACTGTTTCCGTTTCTGTTTGGGTTTTAGTTTTTGCTTCATTAATGTCCATTTTGGAAAATTGTATGACATTTGTCGTATTATAGCGATTCATAAATTTATTTGTTTCATCGTTGGATATTCCATTATCAAATAATAATACATCAACTGATGGTTTTAGTACAATTGATGTTGATTGCCATTGTAAATTATCTCTTAAATTTCCAACAATTAGAATAACATTCAAATGATCACATGTTTTGAGCGATGCTGAATAAATATCGGCTGCATATTTACAATTTTTTTGAACTGGTTTTACCGATTCAACAAAATTTTTGGTATCATTCGATGTTCCAATGGAACTACCGGTACCCGTATATAATTGGATATAAATTGTTTTCGACACATATTTTTGTACGGCAGATAAACTGCTCACTATTTTCGATAGATTTGTCACAACTAGTAAGCCTGTTCGAGCCATTGCCATTTTTAATCGAATCAACTTTGGATCACTTTCTTATCAAATGATTCAAATTCATGGCATTAGAATCGAAGCTGTTTTTTGTAATTTTTTCCCCTTTCCCTTATTCCTTATCTTTTGACTGTTGATTCACGAGTGGATTAAATTATATTTGCCATTTTGATTATAATAATCTATCAATGATTGACACGAAACGATTTTCAATTTGAATCCAACTGATAAGTCAATACGCAAAACTAAGCAATGCAAATGACAATAACAAACATGAAAATTATAACCAATTCCTTCGATCGAGTACCGAAGATATAATTTTTCAAAAATTTTTGAACCCTTTTTTTTAACTCAACATATATCCGATCAAAGTGATGCAGTTACAGCTAACGATGACTGGCTATTTAAATTGTTTCAATTATTTGGATCACTCAAATAAATTGAAATATGTTCAGATGACGGCATTCAGAAATACGTATTATTTACATGCTAATCAATGTAGCAGGGGCAAATTTTGACATATGATTGTATCACTTGCCTACCATTAAGGCTATGTTCTAATGTGAACCAACCATTTAAAAAAACATCACCGAGCGATACGTGTCAAAAGCGTCTTGTTAGTAGATAAACTCTGTCTCTGTATCAAAGTATTCTGATCGATTGCGTTCAAAAACGATTTAACAACGAAAAAATTTAGTTTTTGGTTTTTTTTTTCGAACTAATTTTGAATTGTTTTTCCCATTGTATACATTTTATTGAGCCTAACGAAATGGAAGGAATCTTATTGGTATATTATTTAAGCCATCCATTATTTTTCATTTTATGCGAATAAAATTTCATTGGAATTTATTACAGGAGCCGACATTGTTCACCGTAAAAGGGATGTGCATATTAGATAATGATGGGAATCGAATTTTAGCCAAATATTATGATAAAAATACATTGGCCACCGTCAAAGAACAAAAAACCTTTGAAAAGAATCTCTTTAATAAAACACACAGAGCCGCATCCGAAATAATAATGTTGGATGGATTAACGTGTGTCTATAAAAATAATGTGGATTTGTTTTTCTATGTGATGGGCAGTACACAAGAGAATGAATTGATTTTGTTGTCGGTGCTCAATTGCCTATACGATTCGATCAGTTTAATTTTGAAAAAGAATGTTGAAAAACGTGCAGTATTGGAGAATTTGGATATCATTATGTTGGCATTTGATGAAATCTGTGACGGAGGGTTTGTATATTTGTTATTTATTGTTTAATTTCGTCGAAATTGGTTTTAATTGTGAATGCATTCTATTTTTGTAGGATCATTTTGGAAGCCGATCCATCAGCTGTTGTAAAACGTGTTGATTTACGAAACGATGATATTCCAATTGGTGAACAAACGGTGGCTCAGGTAACCAACACACTCAACGGTCTATTTTGGTAGTTGGTATAATATGCAATGCAATGCAAAAAAAAAAAAATACGAACAAATTCCCTGCACAAATTTATGTTTACATTTTACAAACAAAATTCCATGTAATTTTTGCTTCTGTTTTTCGTTTCCACCGCTTTTGTGTTTATAAAAATCGTTTTTTAATATTTGTTCGATTGAATAGTTTCATCTCAAATTGTTTAATTGTATGCTTTCATTTGCCATTCATTAAAATTTTTGGGAAGAAAATTTTTTTTTTAGATAAATGAATAGAAATTAATTTGATTTTATAAAACGTCGTTCCATGTGTTTTTATTTCATTTGAATGACCTTTTTTTTAACTAATTCAATCGTTATTTCGATCATTTTTTCATTTAGGTGATCCAATCAGCAAAAGAACAACTTAAATGGTCTTTATTAAAATAACATGGCAAATTCTTGATTACACAAAATAAGACACATAAAATCCAATTCATTCACTAATATACCGAAACAGGATCCAAATGTACATTTAATTTTAACACAGTGAAAACAAAAAATAAAATTGAAAAAACATTTCAATACAGAGAAGAAAAAAAACCACACAATTACACTTAAACGAAGAATATGTTTTCTTATTTGTTAGCCAACGAAACATTTATGGTAGTGATGCATTCGCCCGGTGCAAACAAATGCAAGCAAATGAAAAATCAATAATGATTCGATCTGAAATGACAACAAAACACAAAATTTTATAATTTTAAATCTTTTTAATATGCGATCGTTATCTGTACACTTTTACTATGCAACATTTGGACAGCTCATTCAATTTGCTCTCAAATAGTGCGAAATTCAAATGGAACATTTATATTTGAAAATAAAGGAAATATGGGGGCCTTCCGCATGGTTGCCATATAAATTAATTATTCGGTTTGACGAAGTCTGGCTAATCGTTGGGTAAGTTCATCTTGTTCCTGTGATACTTGAGTTGATTGACCAATTGCTGTTGATTGTGGTCCGCTTGGCAATTCCATATTGAGCTCCAATCTAACAATGAAAACAAACAAAATGATTATACAATTTATTGTTATTATTATTTTTTTTTTTTTGAAGGGAAAGTGTGCATGTGGATGAAATAAATACCCGGCTTCATCAGCAACTTTTTGCAATAATGAATCAACATCGCCTTGTGGAACACTTGTTGTTGTCGTTTGTGACATTGTATTTTCCATGTATGAACTTTGAACATCCAAATCTTCAAATTGTTGTTCGAATTTATCCATCAATGATGAAATTTCCTCCAATTTCATTCGTTTCATGGCAGCGTCCATTGATTTAACCACACCAGCCATCGATGCTGTCACCTTATTTTTTTGAATTCATAGAAAATAATGATTTTTTGTTGAATAATGGATTTGTGCCATTGACAAGAATTAAAATTGACTTACATTACGTGTGGTGAGTGCAGATTGAACTCGACTAGCGACAGCATCAACACGAGCACTCATACGTAAATAATTGACGGATTGATTCTTCTGTCGTATAGCATTTTCGGCATGAATGCGAGCCACATCCATACTACCCTTTTGAATGGCTTTCTTTGCTTTGCCCTCCTCCTTTACTCTTTCTTTTTCGCATTTCTTTGAATTGCGTTCCAGATCTTTTACTGCAAATTTCAAATTGAACAAATGCTCTGATCGAAACCGAATAAAAGAAAATATTACATTTTTATGATGATCAATGATTACATTTAATTAGTCATTAGTCATCACTCACTTTCCATTGCTGCCATTTTTGATTGATTTTTGTTATGCTTTTTAATACGGTTTTGCTGGAAATCGAAGGACAAAATGAATTGACACTTCGAAAATTTTAAATTAAAACATAATGCTAAAAAACTATTTAAAATCAAATCAAATTCACACTTACAATCTGAATTCTATTCAATGTTTGTTTTCTAGTTGTTCGAATTCGATGGATGGACTAACTTTATTTGAAAAATAGAAAACTTGAAACTTATTTTGAAATCACAATAAACTCATCAATTCACAGTTTATACACGAAAATGACTCACAATCTTGAAACGTCAAAATTTATTTATACTGATACATACGACTGCAAAACGTACAGTACAGGGGCACACAAAGAGAATATAAATCGTGTTGCCCGTGACAAATATTTTTGTTGTCATTGAAATAAACGGTATTAGCGCCAATTTAAATTTTTTTTATGCTCTCATAAAATTGAGACTAAATACTGGGATTGGGCTCTATGGAGCACAGCTGTAGGCTTCTAAACTAGGAAGCATTATGAGAAAACTTCAGAATTTTTATTTGGCCTGATAGAATCCCAAAAGAACCTGATAAAATCACATAAAATTCCTAGAAGTCAACTAAATCTTGGGTTTTGGCTCCATTGTGATTTGTAAATTAAGAAGTATAATGGGAATCTCAAAAATTCTTGATAAAATTCCATTGAATCTCAAAAAATCCACCTGGATTTGAGCTCCTTGGAGCACAGCTGGTGACTTCCAAAAATTACTAGTCACTTGCCCAATATCTAAATTTCAGATCGCACTACTGGAGGTTAGTTAAAAAGTGATATGAAAAAGAAAGAGAATAAAAAATCCAAATATATTAATGCACATGTGGTGCATAATAAAACTCCAAATGCCAAACACGATGTAATCTATTTAGTCATATGATAGGAATTTCCTCTTTGGAAAATCCGAAAAAATGATCGAAACAAAATATCAGATAATTCTGCTGACAAACAACCACAAGTGCCACAAAATGCATTCAGATTTCATCCCAAACAATTTTGAAATATCCTACATGGCAGGTTTAGCTTTCTGTTTTTCTGAAATTATTCAAATGAATCGCAAGATCAAAAGAAATAATACAAAATGCTTCAAAAAGTACCAACGGTAATGGTAGCATCCTATCATTTCAACTCTCCTATCTTCTTCTCAAGTTCTTGTGGTTCTTGTTCTTCGTTTCGATATGTTGATTCGATTTGAGTGCCTTCAGCACCAACCACCACCATCGAAATGTTCATCAACAGTTACGCGTTTCAATACATTTACATTGATCAAACATGTTTGATACGTGAAAAAAAAAACAGGAATGAAAGAAAATGCTAAGGTGTTACCATTCCAACACTAGCTTTTTCAATACATTTTTGTTATTGGAATGCGTTGCTTTATAAAAGATGAGAATGATGATTTGATATTGTACAAACGTTTCCATTCAAATTTCGAATAGAACAAATCCGAAAATCCGATATTTAAAACCTGTTGTATGCGAGCATTATTTCTAAAATCAAGCGATCACGTTACTTTTCCGCTATGAACGATGGTACAGAGAAAAAGACAATGTTGAAGATGGCTTTAAACAGAACGGCCACCAATGCAAATCACACGTACATCGTTTCAGACGAAGAAGTGAAAAAAAAAAAACAAAGTGAGAAGAGAGCAAGAAGAAAGAAGAGATAAGAGCAAAAACAAAATATAATAAAAAAAAATTATATTTTTTTGCCATGCACAAAGAATTCAAAGAACCATTCATCAGTCAGTCGGTCGACAGCTATCGGTGCCCATGGAAACGTTATTATTGCGTCCAACGAATAAAACCAGACAACCGCACGATTTTGAACAACGAATGAATTTGAAAAATATTTTTAACGTTAAGCAAACAATCGACGCAAAGGCCCCAATTAGCTTTTAAATGAGTGGATACTCGAAATCCATTCCAGTCGAAATCACGCATCGTGAATAATAAATAATTCAATTTTTTTTTTAAACTGACAAGAGTCAACGCAATTTATTATTTGAAATTGAATTTGAAATTTTGATGAACGTTAGTGGTTGACCATTTCGAAATACGAATCTGGATAATTTACCGTTGGTTTTTGTTGTATTGTTCAGCCGAAATTTGTTGTCTGAATCATAAATTCTGAAAAAAGGAACCAACGGCACAAAGAAAATAGAGAAGAGTTTCGAAATCGCGGAGAAAGACAGAAAGACGTGAAGAGAAAAGCAAAAAAAAGAAGAAGTTTCATAAACAGTTCATCGAATCGGTCGTGGGATCCGTTTGTGTCAGGCTGTCCGACAAAATAAGTTTAACAATCGACTTCAATTAAATTAAATCAATCAAACATGGATTACCTAGGCGTTTTATCAAAAGTAAGTGAAAAAACATTCATATTATTGTATTACAGAAATAAAAGCGAATCAGTTTTGAATGATTAACATCTTGATTTTTGAACTTAAATGTTTTTTCATTCATTTATCACATTGTTTCCTATGGCTTCACTGAACAAATGCACAAATAACCCGGCATAATGTCTCATTATCGATGCTTTTGAACTATTAATTATGTCAATTGGTAGAATATATGTGTATGATGCTCATGAAGAACATTTTGCATGTTTCGATTGTATCGGAAAGGAAATGCAAAATCAAATGAACGATATAACAGCAAAAAAAGAATGGAAAAAGTGGAGACAAAGAGAAAGAGAAAAAGAAGCTTGCACTAGAAATATTAGAACGGCTAATATCTACACAAAAATAATTGAACGAATGACTAAACATAGTGAAATTAGCAACAAGAACCGATCGCCAACCAATATGAAGTCCAATGTCCGCTCAATGTGTACTCTTCAAACGTTTCAATACAAAGGTTTTAAATGGTAAAAAAGAAAGAAAAAAAAATCAATGTTTAGAAGATGAACGCAACGATGTGCACATAAAAAAGTGATTCAAGCTGAACAGAGTTAAGTTGATACAAGCGCAAAACTTACAGTACGTGATTATATTTTGATATTTTTTTTTAGATTTCATAATGTTTTGTTGATCATCTTCAATTATCATGATTATTGTTTGATTCGTACCTGGTGTTTACCGACATATCAATTCAATTAATCAACAATTTTGGAACATGTTACTTTGCACAACAAAACCAAAAGGGCTTTCAGGACGAAATTTTCATTTCAAATTCAATAGTTTTTTCATCAGTTGGAGAAAGAAAATACAAATAAATGATGAGACTGATGCCTTCCAAACAATTGATTCTTGGATAGGGTGTCAAATAAAAGAAATTGAACACGACTATTTTCCAATTAGTTGATGCTTATATTAAAAATAGACTAAATGTGTTGAGCAAATAATATAAAATCGATTGTTATTATCGTTGTTGAATTGGTTACTTTTCATTGGTGTTGATCAGGTGCTGGTACATTGATGGCGAACAAATTCAAGATAACAAGAATCAAATCAACATCTAACTGTTTCAAACCAAATGTTTTGCGATTACTGATGTTTCACGGTTGATTTTGTTTGTGTTAATATTGTCTTTAGTTTTGATCATTGATTGGTGTTGAGTGTTGACCATGGGACGGGAATTTATTGGTTCTGGTGCCATCCATCTTGCTTGGTATTTACCAATTATAAAATTCATTATCAATTTCAATCACATAAAATTTACTGTTAAAAGTTTAGACATTGTACATCTATTTTATCCATTAGAAGATGACCAAATGAAAATGACAATTTTTTTTCCTCTTTCATTTCAATGTTGTAACAGTTGTGACAAAAACTATCCAAAAGAACAAAATTGACGCGGCAGAATACATCTTCCTATTGTATATACATAAGTACAATATACTATATTTATGTACGTCAATGAACATGTATTAATGTACTACATGAAGAGCGAAGACACAAATGAAAAAAAACCGTTATATCGCCCGTCGTTGTCGTATTCTTCTGTGTCTTTTGTTGGTTTTATCGAAACCCACGAAGCATTTATCTTTTATTTTCTTTTTATTCGCTGAGTACAAGGTGTAACATTGTCAGGTGAACCATTATAGATTTTGAGCTGATTCGATCAGTAATCGAGATTCCGTGAATTTTTATTTTTTTGATTGGATTGACAATTCAAATTTGATAAATGACGATCTTGATTTATTTTCCGAATTCAGCATAGAACCAAATCAAATTATGTGTTAAATATTTCAATGAATGAACACTTTGTATACATTCAAATTAAATATGCACAAATGAATCGAAGGCATACAAAAAGAACAACATCACATACAAAGCGAAATGAAGAGAGAGAGAGAGAGAGAAAGATTGAGAAAGATAGAGAGAAATGCTAAGAAATAAAACGTAAAGAAATGGAAAAGAAGAATTTGAGCGCATTCGTGTATAATAAATACGCCTTGACTTTGGAGCGGTGTGCCATTAAAAGAATACGACAGTCTTGAGCTCATCGGGAAGTAGGTGAGCTTATGGAATGTGCAAGTGTACTACATTTTGAAGACAAACCAGAAATCAAAGTTGCAAACTACTGTTTGGTTTGGTCAACACAACAATATACAGGCATCACACATTTGTCATTCTATTCGAACTAGGGGAAAAAAACCATACGAACATTTGTATTGAATTGAAGACAATCCTACAAACAAAACCATAATAAATTATTTTGAATTCGAATAAACAAAAATTCGAGAGAAAAAAAAATAGGTGGTTCAATTGAATCGAATAACGATGTGCTATTTATTTTATTCCATTTCACCCGTTTCGAATGCGAATAGCAAATGTAATGCAATGATTATTATTGTATTGTATTTGGTTGCGTTTCTCTCGTTCGTCACAAACTCATACGGAATCCAAATTATGGATATTCGTGTTGATGTTCAATGTTCAACAGCAGCCATAGCAACCGAAAGAAAATAGAAAAAGAAGATGAAGAAAAAAATGGGAAAAAATAATATAGAAACTGATAATCATCACGTTTATACGGTTTGGCACATTTTTCTTCCTCTAAAATTGGTTCCTCAATTCAGAACATCTCGGTATAGATGATTGTGGGAACATTTTTATCCGATTGGAAAATTTACTTAAAACAATACGATGCGCATCGTGGTCACGATATGTACAATGTACAATGTACACACAAAAAAAATCTGTAAGTCAGAATGCCAAAAAAAAAAAAAAAAATACGAAAAAATAAAAGCATTTCCAACAGAAAGTGGAACACGTGAAAAGAATAATAATAAAAATAATAGTAATAATGTTGCTGAGTGATTCATGAATCAATCATTTCCGTGAGCCAGGTCCCGTAAGATGCAATTGTGATAAGTTTGCGTGTGCGGTGTGCGTGCACGACTCGGTGTGATGTTTATACATTTTTATTGTTATTAATGTTATTATTAATACCCAAAGCCCACCATCAATCGCCGCGATCATCTTCAACAAAATATGATATTTATCGGTTGAAGATCAACAGATTGTTCACGAAAATAAATGAATCGAAGGTGTCGAAATTGTTGACAGAATTCATTTGAAGATTTCGGTTTTCCAAATGGAATGGGAATGAATGATGATGAAAGCATTAAAACACGTACGTTCATCGGTGCGAATCACATAAACGTTCGAAAAATCTTTGGGTAATTACACTTTATATCCGTAGAAAATGATATAATAGCAGTCATTTGTCAGGCATCGAGAATGTTAAGTACGTTTTCCGGAAAAATTTTCTTTGCGAACTTAAAAGATGTCCGACGAATGTGGTTTCTTTTTCAGACATACAAAAAAAAAACAGACCATTCTTTATGTTTTGAAATATCAAAAACACCAAAAACATGTTTGGTAATTATTCAATTGAAATTTTATGCTCACGTTTCTTGCAACTCAACAGATATACGCACAATTTGCCCACAGATATATTGGACTTTTTGATTGCTGTCTATTTCATTCTTCTTTTTTCTCCGTCTAAATCGTGAGTAGTGATTCATTCGAGCTCAATTTTTCAAATTGAAGGAAAGCCTGAAGCGGCACGTAGATAGAATTCTGTTTCAATTCGTTTTCAAGCCGCTAAATAGAGTTTGAAATTGGTTATGGACAACGGACAACAATTGCAGGATCGCGTCCAAAAAAAAAAATGAAATATTCAAATCGAATCAGCTGTCGTCACTTTTTTCTTTTGATTCCAAAAATGTACAAAAAGATGTATTTGGACAATCATCAAATGATCAAGCGTGAAGCAAATCTGTATCGAAAACGTCTTTTTCATTTTGCGTTACGATTTCATTGAATTTATTTTAACCGAAAAGAAAAAAAGAATGTAAAATAATAAGAGAAATATTTGCTATTATTTGAGACAAACATGTGATGGACTTCTGTTCCACTCGATCCAGACTACATCGGATACGTACATATATAATTAAAATTGAAAAGAATTTTGCGCGATGAACTTTCGTTAAAAATTAAGGTTCATTTTTTTATTGTTTATTTTTATTAACTTTCACCGTTCCACAAAAAGCAAATACCAGAAAGAAGAAGCCCAAAAAAAAAAAGAAAAAGTAAACGATCCCAAAGTTCAAATGACACTTAACATGTTCCTTAGCATTAAATATATTGAACTTATCATAGAAAGCAGCCAACAGTCAAGTACATGTTTTGTATATCATGTGCGACTGAACCGAATGAACAAACGTTCAAGTCTGATAGAATCGCATGTTAATGGCACAAAATGGAGAGAATCAGAGGGCAAAAAAGAAAAATTGAAATAAAAAAAAATGCTCAACTCTCATAACAATGAGAAAAGTGTAAGCAAATGTTGTCGACATCTCACTACTGACTACTGACTGCCGGTCTACTGGTTATAATGAAGATAAAAAAAGCAAAAGAACAAATAAAAATGAAAATATATATTATATCGTTCGTTTATAGTGCTTCAATTGAATATTTTAAAAATATGAATGTTCAAATGAATATTTGCCCATCGGCCGTTACCGTATTGACGATTCATTATAATGTTGGAATAGTGAATGAAATCAGGCTCACAATTAATGCAGTTGCATCTGATAAGTGACTTACAAAATTTCACACATCTTTTTCCGAATTGGCATCGACGACCAGTTTGTAACTGCCTCAACAAATTATTCTTTGGAATATTTTTTTTTTGTTGTTGCTTTTTTCACATAGTGTGTGTAACGTGTGTTGTCATCGTGACAATTAATCAAAAGATAATCTCCATGGCTAATTTGACTAACGAAACAATGACTGAACAGTGAACAACCTCATCTGATTCAATTCAACAGCAACATTTTTCTTTCTTTCTTTCTTTCAATTTTTTGTTCTTTCTTTGTTTTTGATTGAAAACAACAATACATAAATCTCACTGTGCTGACGAGACAATTCACAAAAGAATGAAGTTAAATCAAAACAAACCATTTTATATTATCTTTGGGTCTGGCTGTGGCTTTGGCTTCGACTTGGGCTTCGGCTTGAAGTTGAAGAAAAATATTTTTAATCAAGAAATCGGTTTGGTTCTTTTAACGGCCGTACCACAGATATAGTATTTTTCATGTAAATAAATACAAAAAACACAACGATATCTATATTAAAATATTATATATGAGGAACAGGTTGATCATGAGAATGGTTGTTAAGATAATATGAAAGAATTAAATATGAGAATCCAACAAAATGAACAAAAAACAGAGGAGCAGAAGAATACGAGGAAGAAAGAAAGAAAAATGAACGAGAAAACAGAAAAACAGTAACGACATTCGAAAGCGTTTGCGTTCGAATTCTTTTCGATTCTTTGAGATTCTGTTGATGTTCGTGAAAAAAAGCACGCAACATAAAATAATGACGTATGCAGTGCGCGGTTCATACGAAAAGAACAAAACACTCAGCAATGTAAAACAAAGGAAAACGGTAATGCGTTGACGTTGCCACTATGGAAAAAAAAACCACTCATATTACTAAACAAAACTCTCGGTTCATTGACATTGATCTATTGCTAGAAAAAATTCAAGACTGAACATGCAGTCGGTTTTATGTTTCAATTGGAATTTTTTTGTTGCTTTTTAGTTTCATAGCCCTTCATTGATTCATCCAGCCCATTCGATTTGTTTGCAAAACGATATATAAATTATATAGAAGTAAATAATAATTACACTGTAAGTAGGTGAAATTTCCACACGGATTTGCTGGGACACGTAAACTTAATTTTGGGTCCTTGAATCCAGTGGTGCTAACTGTTTTTACAGAGGTAGTGTCAAAAAATGTCAAAACGGTTTTAATGTGCTTAAAATCCTTTTCAGGACCTGAAGATCACTTCAGGAGAAAAATTTTTTTTTTTGTCAAATTTCAAAAATCTGTTAAATTAGACATTTGACAAAAAAAAATTTTGATGCCAATCGTATTTTTTTTTTCAATTTTACACTCATTGCTCCCCATTCGAAAATCAATATTTGACATTTGAAAGTCACTTGTTTGAATTTTTTTCTCCTGAAGTGATCTTCAGGCCCTGAAACGGACTTTTAGCACATAAAAAGAATTTGAAAATTTTTGACAAAATTTGACCTAATCTAGAAAAATGGAAAACGGATTCTTTATCTACGATCCAAAATTAAGTTTACATGTTCCGGTGTTGCCGTGTGGAAAATCAAAAGTTTAAATTCTACGTATCGTGTTATTTCGCCTACTCTTCGTGAAATGCAAAGAGATCGAAAACACAATAGAACACGATTTGTATGTGACGATGGCATTAATTAATGTGAAAATAATTTCACGCGTTCGCACAATCCAAATTCCTTTTGTAATCTGATTCTGAATGGATTATGAATGCTTAGCTTTAAACAATTTCAACAGGGATTCAAAGTCAAAATTGATGGAATACTTGTATCAATGTTGATTCAAACACAATCATATACGAATAAAAAGAAGACCCAAAAACGACAGGTCACGTGAAGATTATCAATAAAATTGATGGTACAGCTACCTGACCTGCTTCAATCAACCAAACTTCTTCACTTGCATTTACTTTCTTCATATTTCATGCAGCTCCCACAATTTTGTTTGCCCACTCAATTGTTGCTCAACATTTATTATTGTTCCATCTTTCTTCTGAAATCGAACAGGTTCTGATGATTTACACAATTTTGATAATGTGCACACTTCCATTAGTTAATTCATCGGTACGATCAAAATCATTATGGTCTTCATATTCAACAGAACGATGCACAAGCGATACAAAACTTAAATATGTGTCTGGCAATGCACTAACGGATGATGTAAATTGTATTGGACCAAATGATTCACCGTATCCCAGGTAAGCGATTTTGAATAATCATATTTGCTGCAAGCATCTGATTAACGATGTTGTTTTTTTTTTTTAGTGCGGCAATAGCAAAGATCTACAGTCATTGGTCGACTGGTACACGAAAAGGACGTATGAATGGACAAATGCCATCAACGCTCGATCCAGCAATTACACAAAGTGTTCTCATGAACTCTTACTCAGCAGCCAACCATGAAATGCTTAGCCTGGCCACTCGAAACGGTAAGATTATATCGGAAGGCAACATGTTAAATTCGAATATTTATCGCAATATTTAAAAAAATGTTGTAATTACTTAGAACTAGATATTTACAATGTTTCCGAAACGGAGCTGCTTTCTCATGCTCATCGGTGTTTTCGAATAATCGTTACTCAGCTCATTCCTTTTTTTCTCTCAATTTCATCCAATTACTTCTGACTCACGGCTCACATTTCGATAAACATATACACACAATTGAACTACGATTTATGTAAAAGTGTCAACAAAGTATGCCAAACAAGAACTGAATGTCAATTCATGAGGGAAAAAATTGTTTTGTCATCTCATTGTTCAACTTTATATATTGTATTAATAACGATAATGATGATATTGATACGTACGACGTCTGATAAATCCCGAAGAAATGCCAAAGCCTGAGAAAATCAACGGATTTGATTTATTGTATGCTGTTTTTCGGTTGGTTTTCTTTTTTCAACATTTTGTTTGCTTGGCTTTGAGCATAATGCATAGTATCTTTTTGAGTCAAGTTCCGCAGATACATTTCATGTATCAATGAAGTCCATATAACTTGAAAAGAATGCTTGATAGCCGTCGATGTTCAGATGGCACAAAGACACGTGTACTTGAAGCCTTTTACAAGAAATAGGTTGAATTCCGTGACAATGATTGCAATAATTTTTCAGATGCTGCAATCTGCAATTTAATTTGAACGAGTTCACATTCATTTACAAACTATTTTTTTTTTTGTTCTCTTGTCTTTTTTCTATAATTCTCAACTCTAGCACGATCATTGAATCCATCAGAAAAATGTAACGCAACACCTGGTCGCCTTTGTAAAACTAGATACAATACAACAGCACCAATGTACGGTGTTAGTCTGACATCAGGTCAACCGGTGACAATTGTACAAAAATTTCCGGATTTATTGCAACAAGTGGTATTCGAGGTGTGCGAGTAAGTGAATTTTCATTTTTCTTTCATTTGCTTATTTTATGCATTTTTACATTTGATTTTGCATGTCGCCTTTTGCATGCTCCGGTTTGATAAAATCATTTTTTATCAATGGTATCGCATGACGGCATGACAAAAAACTGTATTCTCTTCCTTTTTTTTAAATTTTTTTTCAATTGTAAATAACACAAATATGCCACACTTTTACTGTACGTGTAAAGTATAACATGCGCGATAATATGTGTAGTATATTTGAAATTCACAACAATGAAATCGAAAGTGTTCCAATTTTCTATTTAAAAAATTTTTCTACTCTTTTTCATTTTTTTCTTTTTTTTTCAAATGATCAGATCGTCCGAATGTGATGTAGTTCGTGGTGAATGTACGCAGACTTATGTTCCGTATTTATTTTTGGTAATTCCATTGGGACCGGTGACATTAACTGGTCAAGATTATGTATTGGTTGAAAGTGGTTGCGTTTGCAAACCAAAATATGCCGGCGAAGCAGCATCTGAATCAAAAGTAACACCTTAACCATAGTATCTCGCGAATCCAAATTTAACGGACGAATTCCCATCATTTTCCATTAAAAATTTAAAATTTTTAAGAAACGATTCTGATAAACTTTTTGCAATAAGAGACTATATTCATAGAAAAAATAGAGAGAAAGTGAGAGAGAGAGAGAGAGATAGTGAGAGAGAGAGAGAGAGAGAGAGAGAGAGAGAAGAAGTGTGTGTGTGTGTGTGTGTGTGTGTGTGTGTGTGTGTGTGTGTGTGTGTGTGTGTGTGTGTGTGTGTGAGAGAGAGAGAGAGAGATAGTGAGAGAGAGAGAGAGAGAGAGAGAGAGAGAGAAGTAGTGTGTGTGTGTGTGTGTGTGTGTGTGTGTGTGTGTGTGTGTCTGTGTGTGTGTGTGTCTGTGTGTGTGTGTGAGAGAGAGAGAGAATATGAACAAATCAACAATCGAAGTTGAATGTTTTAAATGCGATTTTCATTCCAATTCGAATCAATTAAACCCTAAATTGCCGAAATGGGTGATCTGATATCAATTAACCCATTTATCTTTCAATGGCTTTGAATTTAAAATTTACGAAAAAACGGAATGAGCTAAGATGTTTGATTCCGAGAAAATGGTTCGAGTCACTAATTTGACTAATATATTATTTATATTTAAAAATTCCTTTAAATATATCATTTAAGATTTGAGAATTCCTTCTCATTTTTAAACCATGTTATTCATTACTTGTATTGAGGTCGCCAATGTCTAATGTTCGGCTTGTTCATGCAAACAGTAGCAGCACCCTCTAATCAACAAAATTGAACAGGAAAATACAACATTTAAGGAAATGAGGTTAAATTTTATGATGTCTAGAACGATTACTTTAAATAATAAAAGTGAATTTTTTATTTTGAATAATAATCGAAATTCAAAAAAAAAATTCAAATAAATGTACATTAAGTGATAGATTTTTAAAACAAAAAATTATATTAAAGTAGTGTATTTATTATGTTTTCGTGGTTGTTTTTATTTTCTCCAAAATATTTTCCAAATTTCGGTCACACCTTTAACATTTCATGCAGTTGACCACTTTGAAAGGCATCATTTCGACCGATAGAAATGCAATGAGAAAAAGAAATCATTTTTGTTCTATGGTTATGAATCGTTTATTAGATAAGAATTAACAAATGGATGTTCCTCCTCAAGGATTATTGGGATTTTGAATTAACACTTTGTTTTTTTTTTTTTGCCAATACGACCAATAGGTAGGTTCCATTGTTTAATATCAATTAATTCTTATTTTATTTAATTATTTTTGTTTGGAATTCAAAAAAAAAAATACAACATTTATTCAAATATTCGAGTACATCGTATCAAAAAAAAAATTGATACACAAAATCATCAAACAATCATTTGTGATGGTTTAACATGTTTGCTGAAATGAATTAGCAAAAAAAAATTTTTTAATGTCTATGTACCAACTTTACTTTCTCGTTTTCAAGAAAGAAAATTGATTTTTTTTCCTTCAGGGCCAGTTCACAGCTCGGACAAAAAAAAAATAAATAAAAATCCGTCTCACATATTCCAAACGTTTTTTCTCGCTGAAAAATGATTTTTGGTATCATTTTTAGGTCCCGACAAAATTTTGTCATTTTTAGTTCACAGCTGACCGAGCTGTGAACTAAAAAAAAACCATCTAATTTTATTTTAAAGGTTTTTTTTTGCCGAAAAATGATGATTGGAATCATTTCTGAGATAAATTTTCTTTTTTTTGTTGTCATTTTTAGTTCACAGCTCCGCCAAACTGATACCAAAAATCATTTTTCAGCGAGAAAAAACGTTTGGAATATTTGAGACGGATTTTTAATTTTTTTCCCCGAACTGTGAACTGACCCTTAACAAATG
Source organism: Mayetiola destructor (assembly GCA_000149185.1). Classification (NCBI taxonomy): domain Eukaryota; kingdom Metazoa; phylum Arthropoda; class Insecta; order Diptera; family Cecidomyiidae; genus Mayetiola; species Mayetiola destructor. Next base: position 718,923 of record GL501523.1, read on the forward strand.
AGCAGATAATTTTTTACAAATTTGTTGCGGAACAGGGCGGAAAATTTTGAAGAAAAAAAAACTGAGTAGAAAGTAGTGCAAAGTAAAAACACCATCTTAATCGAATGCTCATGAAAATTGAGCAGGTCCAGTGTCAAAAGTTGTATTCAAACCAAATGTCTAAATATTGGTTTAGTTGTTTCTTTTTTCGTATAAATAATAATTATTTGATGCCTGTCACATTGTAACAATTGGGTGACTCTCATATATTCCTCAAATTTCAAAATAAAACAAAATACGAAATTTTCCATATTACATATATCAATTCTAATCAAAGTCATTCAATGTTAATCCAATGGATGCAGAACATTACTTTTCAATGATGCGCCTTCAGTCCGATGAGCTGTTTTGCTTTTTCATCGACTTTAATGCGCGTTCACGAAGTTGTTTTTCCAAATCGTCATTTACAAAAGTTCTTGGTGGACGTTCTTCCTCTGATTCTGGTTCATCGTCGGAGTCTCTATCGGCTCGGCTGTAATCACATTTATTACTTATTAATTATTTAATAATTTATTATCAAAAAAAAAAAAAAAAAAATAAGAATGGATTGCTTACCTGTGCTTCTTATGCTTCTTGTGTTTCTTATGTTTTTTATTCTTTTTGCTTTTCTTTGTTTTCTTTTTCTTTTCTTCGGCCTCGGATTCCGATGAACTGTCATCAGAGACTTTGCGTGAAGATTTCGATTTTTTCGAATTTTTATTGTCATCGCTGGATTTGGATATTGAATCATATTTTGATCTCTTTGCCTTCGATGATTGCACCTCCAACGATGAGTCTCTGTGGCGTTTTGCTTTTGCAATTTTTTTACCATCTTTTGGTTTTTGTTTGGAATTCGATTTCTCAATGGAACGTCGACTAGCATCATCACTTGAATCCTCTGAAGATGAATAATTCTTTTTCTTTTTCTTTATTTGAATAACACTAGCTGATGAATCAGATTCATCGCTTAATTCTTCAACCAATGTTTTAATTGGTTTCTTTGCCAATTTGTCAACTTCTTTAGCGGCAATTGGTTGCGTTTGTTGAATTTTTTCGTTTTTCTTCAAGAATGGTGATGGCGTTCGGGATAGGCTGATAGAATATTGCCGATTTATGCGAGCATCATTCGATGCGATATTTTCAATTGATTTCACTGTGTCAATAACTTTATCGGTAACGGCCGAATTAGTTTTCTCCTTTAAATCACTTTTTGTCTTTGTCAAACTAGATCGCAGTTTGGCATTATCTTCATTTTGATTTTTCGTTTGTAGAGATTTTTTGCTGGAAGCATCTTTATCCGATTTTAATGATCGTCGTTCAACATTCTTATCTGCTGAAATTCTTCGTTCAATTGTATTACGATTTCTTTCGCGCTCCTGTCTATCATGTGATCTGCTTCGGCTGCGTTCACGCGTCGGAGCATCTCTTCGCTTTTGATTACGGATGGGACTATTGGCTCGTTCTTTTCGTGTGCGGCTTGTGGATCGATTTTTTTGCCTTTCGATTCTTTCACGCGATCTTTCCCGTCTCGGTGACTCTTGGCGTCCTCTGATTGGCTTTCGATTTCTATCTCGGCTGAAACTACGACGATTTCGATTATTCCGCTGTATCGGACGAATTGGGCTGCGTCTTCTTTGATTCCAACGATTTGGTTGTGGTGACCATCGTCTGCCAAAACTATAAATAAAAAAATTAACTTTTCTTATGCCGATTTTTCATAAAAAGTGATTTGTGTTTCAATTACCGATTATCTCGGTTGTCTCGATTGTCCCGATTATCGCGATTATCCCGGTTATCCCGGTTGTCCCGGTTGTACCGGTTGTCCCGGTTATCTCGTCGTGGAGAACGAGATCTATTTCTTGAATTGTGACGATGACGTGAATTTGACCGGCGAAAATTAAAACGATCACTTTGACGATCTCTGGTTCGTTCAATGGATTCGCTTCGTGATGATTCCTTATTATTACGATAGTGTCGCTTCTTTTGAACACTATTCTCACTTTTATGGATTTCATAATCTTTATTTGAATCTGTGAACGCAAAAATTCATAATGAAGCGGATAATGATAAAATGACATATTTGATGCTGTAATATATACTTTTAACCGGGGATCGTGAGCTGGTTCGGCTACTTGAGCTGGAACTACTAGATGATTCGGACCGTCGCTTAGGTTTTCTATTCGATTCTTTCGGAGATAAGCGCCTTCTTGGTGATGCACTTCGAGATCTAGATCTCCGTTTAACTTTTGTTGTCCTATACAATTGAATCGAATTAAAAAATATGCAACTCATTATTAATTATATTATTATTTTTTTCATCTTTACCTTGAAGGAGAACGACTTGTGCTTTTATCACTACGACTTTCAGCCGATCGAGATCGATTACGTTTCCTTTTAGCATCAGTAACATTGTTTGACTTAGCCTGTGTGTTAGAAAATGAACGATTGTTGGATCTTTTTTCTTCGGAATCAAGTCCCTTCGATGCAACTTCGGAATGATTTTTCGAATTTGAATGCTCTCTTGGTTTTGGTGATTTTTGATGATTCTTCGATTTATCAACAGATTGTTCACGTGAACGTTGCTTTGAAGATGTTATCTTTCCCGAACTTTCCAGTTCCAGTGATCCACTACGTATATTTTTCGATGAATTTTCATCAGTTTTATCCGGAACACAAGTTGAATCGGCCGATTGTTTTCTTGGTCCAGGTGATGCAGACGAATGCGATTGTTTATGAACAGACGGTTCACGGCTGCTATCTCGGCTCCTTCTCGGCTTAAATCGACTGAAACGATTACTTGAATTGTCCACATCATTCTTTTCTCGATCATGAAGCTTATTCTCCTCTTCTCGTTTCAATATTTCATCTTTTTTCTGCTGAATAAATTCTTCAGGGATTCCAGTTTCAGATTCTTGTGCCGACAATAATAATGCCCACAATTCGTCCATGAATTGGCGAGCATTTTTTCCATTCAGAAAACCGGTCATATTGATTTGCATTTTTTTTGGGCATGGAAACTAAATGAAAATCATCAAAAGAAAGAACAAATTCATGAAATGCATGAAAATTGTTTCATTCAATTCATAAAAAAAAAATCATTGAAATCATACTTTTTCATCTTCCAATTGGTTGTAAACAAACTCAACGACGACATCATCTTCAATGTGTAAGTATTCAGTGATTTTTTTACTAATCCATGGTCGGAGTACATCGAGTTTTACTTTGTCCATATCGACCTATGAACAAAATAGAAAAGATAAAAAAATACATAACTCATTTGTCAAAGCGAAACAACAAAAAGGGTGGTTTGAATGGCATGGAAACCAAATTTTATTTACCCGTTGATTCAAACAATCACCAAACTTCATTTGTTTCAGCAATTTCTTCTCCTTGTCACTGAACCGTGTGTCTTGTTGTTGATTAGTCCCCTGTAGGAAATGAAAAAATATTTTATATTGTGACAATATTTAATCGATAATTTAAGGGCTTCAGCTATTTGAAATTGATTTATTGATGCGTGACAGACTTTTTTTCATTTGCATTTTATGATTTATTCAATTAGCCCGGTATTAAGCTAATTGATACAGTTGCCACACACACACACACACACACACACACACACACACACACACACACACACACAACACACACACACACACACACACACACACACACACACACACACACACACACACACACGACACGACA
>GL501523.1:728743-740038 GCA_000149185.1 Mayetiola destructor
GCAGGTGTGACTGAAATCGGTGCCGAAATATAGGATTGCTTGTAATAAGAAGCTGGTGTAACGGCAATTGGAGATGGTAGATATGATTTGATAATTGATGCAGGCGTAACCGATGTATAAGCTGAAGAATGCTCACCAAATGTCGAATATTTTAAGCCATTGCTCTGGGCGAATGTGGCTATTGACGGTGATACACTATATGTATTGATACCTTCACTTAATTGTATAGCTGGCTTTGGATATGCATACCCTTCATTTGCATGAATACAATCTGGTATACCAGCCAGAATTTGTATCGATAAATTAGCCACTAAAAGTATAGTGACTATTATCTATATATTTGAAAAAAAAGACAAAGAAAAAGAAAAACGAATGAAAATCATTTCATAATTAAATTTGCTTTTGATCTATTAACGTAGAGGCGAAGAAACAAAAAGGCAAATTGTATTGTGAACATATCAATTAGCTCGCCGTCACGATGATTGATTGAAATATCAAACGGCTAATTTCAAATATTTTCAATCGTCAAAATATGACTTTACAGCTTTTCAAATCAAAACAACAAATAATATTAACAATTAACCTCGGTGGTTCGATTCAATTAAATTGAATAGTTGATCATTCATTTCTCATTGCAATGTTACTATGGTCGATTATTGATTATGCTCTCAACAGTTAATCGAAGATCATACTATAGCCGTCATGTTTGACATTCAAAATGCTTTGATCTATTTTATAATAGATTAATAACAGAGAACGTGAAGGTGTGAATTATTGTTACCGATCATTCATATCTTTGAATTGCGATTTGATAGAGCTGTTAATGGTTTAACATTTAAGAATTAATAATTTTCAAATGCCATATCAATCGATGCAACAGCTCAAATCATTCTGAATATCACAAAAATGCAATTATATTAGGTCATCAGGTTGAGTTCATGTTATTTCTTGTTTTGAATTTTACGTTGCATTTCGAACATTATGTAATAGCAATTATTATTGTTACAACAATTTTAGAATATTTTTATGCTGATTTGCCTCTTTGACGGAACAATTCAAATTTCATTTACAAAATTTTGTAAATTTAATTAAAATCGAATCGTTCTGTTCTCTCTGTTCACATTTTTATCCATAAAGACTGTATTAAAAAGGGAACAAAAAGAAATTGTTTCCATTGTGGCTATTTCAAATGTTCGAATCAACACCAAAATTCATCGTCACATAATGATCAAACTCACCCTCATTGTTGTTTGTGTTATTAATCCTTTTTTTTTAATATAAACTTTTCAAAATTAATATTTTTTTTTGTGTTTCTTTCGCGGCACACTCAACAAGTCCACTCGCACAATATCGATTGTGCAAGAATCGATAAAGAAAAAAAAACTTGTTTTCTCTTTTAATTAATGGTAATAGTTTGATTAATTAGCGGTCGATAAATTTCAATTAAATAACGATTAATTATCCATGTGCCTTGAAAATGTTCATGAGACAATTTGAGCGTATGGACGAGCGTTTTTTTTTCCCCAATGTGATTCGTGCGTTAACAGGCCCGCATAAACATCAATCACACCAATTAACTCTGCATATAAATTATGAATTGAATGTTCCTTTTCAAACGTAGGGATATGAAAATGCCAGATGGAATATTCAGGAACAAATGATTCACACAAAACGAATCGAAAATATTCGAAATTATTTGCACTTCAACCGACAAATAGTCGACACGACAAGAAGAACAAAAAAAAAACGAAACAGATTTGCACTCGGATGCACTTGCGTGAGAAAACAACGGCCGAAAATAAATTAACTAGCGATTTCGATATTAGCAGAGAAGACATCCACTTAAAGCAGAAACTCAGTATCGATAGCCGGTAAGAGCCCCAAAGCGTTTCGCTTTTATACTTGCCAAAAAAAAGTCTTTCGTTAAATTGACCTAGTGTGGTTTAAATTAATGCAATATACACTAGGCAACTGTCATTTGCAAAAAGAAACAGAGAAAAAAAATAAGGCAGCGCATATACGCCAACTACATTTAGCGTATTCAATAAACCAAACGAGCGAATGAGAAGAAAATAAATAATATTAAAACGGAAAAAAACACAAAACCAACGAAAAATCAGATCGAATGGTAGCCATATTACACTACGGATATTTATGATCACAGTGATCACAAATGTATGGAATAGTGCGTGTATATGTACATGGTACACCCATTCGTTAGGTACTAAAAACTGAGAAGAAAAAAAGCCTTGCACACCGAATGTATGGAAAATATATCGGTGTTTTTTTTTCGTGTCTCATTAAACTTTACTGAGAAACACATTTTCCCCATTCTTCAACAAAATAATCTTTTTGGTGCTCGGTACATGGTACTTGTTATTACAACCACAAAAATACGGATTTTTTGAATTTTGATCTGAATTAAATGGCGCGAGCATATTTGCCCCACTTTGAAACCATTCAATCATCATCATTTTTATTATTATAAGAAAAAGATTCGTTGGTTGTGATGTAGCAGAGATATAAACGTAATACACCATCGATCATGTGGGAAAAGACAATAAAACAAAGAGGAGCTTTTCCAACTTATCTCTAGCTATTTAATACATGTATTTCAACCCTTACAATGCCCAATGTCTGTATAAATGATTTCGGAGCTCGTCAAGGATATTAACGTCTTTGAAGAATGTCGCAGATTAGTTTCCAATTTTGATAATACAATGGATTTGGAATAATCAATTTGTGAACATCATGTGATCCATAATTTGCAAGTAAGCCGTTAAACTATATGTAACACTCTCTTTTTTCCCTCCATTTCGTCAAAGTTCATAAATCAATACACGCCAATACATTTTTCTGATCAGAAGTTATCTATGATCAAAGCTATCTGTGATAACTGTTTGGCTACTGCTTTACAATTCAGACGCAGGCCAAATTGAATATAAACAATAAAGAACGATAAAATATTACATCAAGCTGGAAACTGGAAACAACGCACAACTATACTATAAAATATATGCCGAAAGTGAAAGAATTATTGTTATGTCATTGGTTTCTGCAGCGAATCTAAACATTAGATATTAAATTGAATTCAATTCAATTCACAAATTCCGCGAATCAATTTTATTTTTTAAACTTTACGTATGATTGGTGAAATGTTTCATACATATAGTGCGCCAATCTCAAAGGTAAAAATTTAACGTAAATCAGTGCAATTTTCATTTGTCATTCACAGTGTATTGATTCTGAAAATTTGCTAGGACATTATTTTCAAACATATTTATTGAACAAACATTTTCAACCATTAATATATTCAGTAAACTGTAAACAAAAATGGAATAGTAAAATGTGAATAGCAGAGTGTAACATTGTAAATTGTAACACTGTTTACTGTTTATGCGTTGCACCTCATTCACGCAAAATGGCATGGAATGCTGTAAATATGCGGCATGGCTGTTGAAATGCAAAAGCGATAAAATTTAATTCATACAAATTTTGTCATTTAACAGAATATCGGATGGCTTGTGGCTGTGCCAAACGGCACCGTTTGCACTTTGTTTCCTTTTCAATCTAGCGCTTTTTGTCGTTTGCTCTCCATTTTTTTTTCCTTTCCTTCTCTCCCTTCGTTGACGGTTTCTTCGTTAAATTTGGATTTTTTCAATTTTTAAGTGACTTTACTTTTTTGTTGCTTCCAAATTATTTATACGGTGCAAGCACCGCTTTATTATACTTTATTATACTCAATCACATTTTTTCTCCCCCAGATCTCCATTTTTTCAAATTTTTTTTTTTTTTTGTTCTTCTCTTTCTGTGTTTCTTCATCTGTGGCCATTGGACGCTTCAAGTAAATTCTTAGTGTTTTTTTTCAGTAATTTTATTGGTTGTTATCTTTCAATTTTCAATTTCGTTCAATTCAGATCGATTCCCAAACAAGTACAGCACCGTCTCAGGTTCCTCTTAGCAATTACGTCAGATAAAAAAAAGGTATACAAAGTATGGTGTGCCACATGTCCATTACAATATCCAAAGAGAAAAAAAAATGAATAAGTTCACGAGAAGAAAAGAAGTGTAAACCAGTTAATGGATCACATATTATATTTATACCACAAGAGTGAAAAGTGCTTATGGAGTACAGCAGTAGCAGCAGCAGCAACAGCCAAATAGACGAATGAAGAAAGAAAAAAATGTTCCAAAACTGGAGCAGATTGAACGTTCCGTTCAAGGTTTTTTCTATATCTTCGTTCGGATATTTTGCACCATTTTCTTCAGCAATCATTTTATGCATACGATACGCAATTACAAATTACATATGTTCCAAATGCAATTTCAAGTGAAATTGGTCAGTATCACCATTTAGGGTCAGATGATCGATGAAATATCGATTATCCTTGAAATTCATATCAAAATTGGACGAACTCAAACGAAATGAAAGTTAATGAATGAATAAATGAAAATTATTCAAAAATAACATGGAATAAATCAGTGAAAATTTGTTCGAAGTATCGGTTACTTTGTTGGATTAAATAAATAATATTGAAAATTGAAATGATCAAAAGTAACACATACATGCTGCTGAATTTGGCAACCTGATAACTTATTCTTGCCGATACAGTAAAGTCTCTATGAAAGGACCACACTTTAGAACCGCTTGGCCCGCAACCAATGTGGTCAGTTCAGGGTGATATCCTGTTACAAAAATGTTACGTACACGACTTATTTGTATAAATTTTCACTCAGCTATCTTACCGTTTTATTTTTTGTTGCGCACATGGCCACAGAATTTAGCAAATTAATGCAAGCCAAGGAACAACTATACGTTGCAATGGTTCTCTCTCGAACTATAAATGAAAAGAATTTTAGTTCACAATTTAGTTGTTATTCATATTCATACCTTTTTATTTGATGAATGAGATTGAAGGTATGTTCGAAGCTTTCATCTGTTGATATGTGTTTTGAATATATATATTATCGACTGGTATCCCAAGCAGCATACGTGTTCTCAACTAATATGGAATAGGGTGCTTAGTATATTGCCAGCGTCAACTTCGTTTGAAGGATTTTGTTTTGCTATGTTTAATATAGGAATTTAGCTTCGGACTATGATTTATTGCCTTAAAATTTTTCTGCATTTGAATGTTTTGTTGATATTACGCCGTATGCCGTAGATATGATCAAATCGATTTGCCGCAAATAAATTTAAAATCTTTTAGTAAGATCCTCTTATCGATTGGACAATATATCAATTATATTTAAAATAAATCAAGGCATTCGAAGCCACAAAGACCGATACTTCTTATGCTCACCAAATCATTGAAATATCATAAATGAAAATAAATTTCCTTGAATCTTTGAACGAATAATCAACTTTCGCACATGAGCAAACATTCAATATCCAGACCGGCGCAATTACGATTTAAACAAATCAACAGACCACTTACCTTCCATCGACTCAAAATGAGAAGTAAATCCAATCTACTATTTAATGCCGAACCTACTAAAGTTTCGATTTTTGTGATGCAATGTTTTCCAAGTGTGAGATCTACCATTGGTTCTGGAATTGATACATTGATACATTAATTGAAACTTTTCTATTGTATTCTGAATGTTATTATCAATTACTCTTCCATTGATTGTTGTTTATCATTTGTGAGAAAATCCACTGTCCGCAAAGTTTTCATACATATTAATATGCGGTTTGAATTTTCAACCATAATCGAATGAATTTTTATTATTAACAATGGCCCCAGACACACAACATACCACATATCCATCAATTTCATCACTTTCAATGCATTCGATAATAATTGTTGTCTTTCTTCAGCTTGAATATGTCGAACATTTTTGACAATTAATAGAATGGAACAAAACAAATGTCCAGAAAAGCGATTCGAAACGTTAAAAAAATGTTAAGTCATTAATTTGTTCTTATTTGTTAATTCTTGCGTCTCATGCCAAAAAAAAAAAAAAATGGAAACCGAATTGTTGATGAATAAGGAATTTTGCAGAAAAGTAAAGAAACTGAAAATGACAAAACATCAATGTACACAATACACAGCCACCACCATTACATTTTCAATCACGACGACGACAACCAAAACAGCAACAATTTCAAATTGAATTTCTTTATGATTTTATCTTTTTGCATAAATGTATGCTATGAAACACACAATTTAACAATTTATGCGTGTCATAAATGAAATAGTAAAAAACCATAAAGTTTTGTAGATTGCGTTCGGCATTCGGTGTGTTTGGTATATATCAATTGAAGGTGGACAGTTCCATGCCGTCAACGAGCGCGAAAAAGAAAAGCAAAACAAAAATCAATAAAATATTGTTGCCGTTTTTGTTTTTGTTTTTGTTTTTTTTTTTAATTTTATTTTCTTCTCTTTCAGACATTTTATCTGTGGGAATTAATGTCGAAGTGGCAGTCCTTTACCGCCATCGTAATATTCACATTTATTGAAATCGAAAATCATACGTTTGAAATGACTAGATTTTTTTTTCTGTCGCAATACACGAATGTGCACAGTTGGATTTAAGTTGAACTTATTGTGTGCGGGGGTGTATAAGTGTGTATGTGTGTGATTTGTTTGACTAAAGCGAGGGGACACATTCTTAGGTGTCAATCGACATAATTACGAGATGCAACCTGTGTGAAATCAAGAAAGCACTAAAAGAAACGATGTTCGATCATTTTAGGGACGAAAAACTCAAATAATTCAAAGATGAAATATAATCGATGAGTTGATGATTGTGCTTACCCCTTAACATATTGAATGCAAAAAAAATTTTAAACGCAATTGAATTATGCATTATGCACATCGTCAAATCAACGACGATTGTTTATAATAATAATTATAATTTGTTAAATTGTTGACCTCTACGATCGGATTTCTAGCAGAAAAATGAGCCAAGTCTCATTCTTCGGATTTGTGCATTGGCCGATCACCTTCGATTTAAATGTTCACAGAGCAAATTGATATTTGTCATATTTATTTGAAAATGTTCGGGCTTTTTGGTATAAACACATTTTTGTATTATTTTATGGTCGTACAGGCATTAACCATTAGCTTTGAAAAATTGCTGATCGCAAACGCAAACGCGATCTGAATTATGTGGCTAACAATTGAATATGACTACATAATTCATGGCATTTTGCGGTTAACATATCTCAGTTGTGAATATCAAATTTATCAAAGTGTAGATTCAGTCAGCTTTTGTCTCTTACCTTCACTCGTCAACTGTTGATTCGTTATTTTTCTTGGAATGAATACTTTTGTGAAAGAAGCAAATGCAATCAAAAATGAAAAATGAAAAATAATAATAATTATAAACGAATAAATGGAACAAGCTTCATTTACAGTTGGCAGTTGGTAGGCCAGTGGTGGAGAGAATCTGTAGACAATAAACATATCATGTTCGTTGGTGTAAGGTTTTAATTTAAGTGTATATTGCTGTGAAATGAACAGCGAACGAACGCCGAATTCAATTTATGAGTAAACCAACTTGTCATTCAGCAATTTTCATTCAATAATAACGTTTTAATCGATTATTAATTTTTTATATTTTCGATCGATACAGATATATTTATTGACATTTGTAGCCTTTCGTCCTCCTTTCAGGTTTCATATTGGAATTCTTGGTGACATTAAAGCACGTGTATCGTGTATGTAGTTTTTCGTTGTTGTTGATGGTGCTTATTTTTGGGTTTATTTTTTTTTTTTTTTCGATTTTCATGTGCATTTTGTCAGCATTGTTGCACCACAACCAAGTACTTTATATGCCCCATATGGAACAATAGAATTGAATTCGTACAACGCGCACATCAGCGCCTCTATGTATACATAAAAAAAGTATTAAAATATACATACAATGACCAGTGAACATAACGAAATGTATGACGTTCCTTATCGTATGTGAGCATCTTTTTAGTGAAATTTATCTGAATGTAGAGGCGCTGCACACACAGTCTACTTGTAGTTTTTCGCTATACGCGCTGTGTAGCAGTGTCAGTTCTATATAACTCTCGCATACAAATGAATACAATTGTATAGAAGTCAGAGCGATACAGGCTTGTTCAGCACTTGCATTTCTATAAAAATGTGCTTATTTGTATGGGAGAATAAGATAGAACTGTCACTGCTACACAGCGCTTATAGCAAAAAACTACAAGTAGGCTGTGTGTGTGATGTTCCACAGTGACGAAAAATTTTGACAGCATATAAAGTACTTGACCACAACAGTACAATATGTACAGGGCAGCGACATTTCTTTACGAAACGAAAGCGAAAGGTCAGGCAATTGAAAATTTTTTGGCAAAAAATTGTTATTCAACCTTTTTGACAATACGAAAATAGAAATCGATGACGCATATCCAGTTTGATGGTTGGTTGATTTATGTATTCGGCCAGTCCGAGGGAAAGTTCTTGCAATCGATATAGTGCATAAAAATGAATTTGACTGAATCGAATTCAGTCCTTTTACCTGTTTTTTCTTTATTTTTATATGTTTGTTTGTTTGTCGATTCCATAATTGTATAACTGTTGTATTACATGTAAGCAGACGAACTAAATGGCCGACGTGTGACCATACATTTGCATACATTTGCCTCTATATCATAAGGTCTTCCATACGTTGTAAAAACTGATACTTATTGTTCGTTATCTTTGAATATCGCTATGTTCAATGAACGAAAAACTGTGGCCTTTGTCTCGAAATTGATATTGAACTTAGTTTATCGTTACATTGTCCGCGATAAAATTCGAATCAAATAGATTTGACAACAATTAGAAAGATTAAACAAATCGATTTGTTAGCCAATAACTAATTGCAAGAGATCATAGTTTTGGCTCTAAAAGACAATTGAAACCATGATCGGTTCGTCTTTCATTCTGTGGCCAAATATTTTGTTTTCGTTTTCGCTTCGCCTCAAATTACACTCCTTTACACTTGGTAACGGAATCGAATTGAATGGGAAAAAACCGGTATTTATTTATGAGTAATACTGTTTTCAGTTAGATCTGTTCACCAATTTTTATTAAAACCTTTGCAATCGGATCGATTTACAATTTATTTAGTACATAAACGCAAAAAAAAAAATCCCTCTTCGATAATAATTAATAAGTTTCGACAATTCGAATTTGAAAAGAGCTTTAATTACCGAAAATTCCAAATGCTGATGAATACAAGTAAATAATAATGGAATGATTGATTTCACGATGAATTTGTCCAATTTGAATATGACTCAATCAGTGCAAGATACGCATGCTAATTGAATAGCACAAAACTTCAAGCAATAAAAAAAGTTCATATGTTTATATAAATTAACTGATTTCAGAGTGAAAAAAAAAACAACAACAACAACTAGGCACTGCCAGCGTGCAGAGCGATCAGAAATCCTAATAAAAATCTATAAATTTTATTATGATTATGTCTTTTTTGCGAAATAGTTAAAAATGCCAGAGGCAAATGCTGTACCGATCGATTTTTTCTTCTTTTCTTTTGCATTCAATGTGTTCATAGCGTTCACATTCAAACACCCCAACAACCGATTGCTATGGTTGGCTTTTGAAATGGTTGGACGCTTAGACGCTGCACGCATTAATTTAGCATTTCACATCGATAGATTTGTTCAGAATAACTGAAATATTTTAATGCGAATTCTTATCTTCATTCGAGTCCACTCGCAAAACTGTAAAATTGTGAAATGATTCGACACTTTCTAACGATTGACAAATTAAAAATTGCTTTGCATAGAAACCGTAAGCCGTGCAGCAATAACAAATCGAATTAAGTTAATAGCCACAAAAATAAATGACAAAACGTTAACAATACATTCAATTTGAATTTCATTTTCAATTTGAATTTCAATTGAACAAGACAACAGCACTCAAAATGTGCAATTGAATGGATCACACATCAAAAAATTATTTATTTCTATCTTTTATCGTAATCGCACAAATGAATAGCGCTAAAACTGGTTGAACGGCATGAAAAAAGTGAAATGTTGCCCGTCAAGAGAAAACTTTAAACATAATTTTGTTGTTTGTTGTTGTATATTATTTATTGGTAATTGGCAGTGATCACAAATCTCAAACGTTTCGCTCTTTTCTTTCATTTGCTTTGATTTTGAATGAAAAAACAAGCAAGTATCAAAAGAAAAGTTTAAAATCATTTCGTTTATTAAATAAAAATTTGAAGAAATCAAAGCAAAGGCATTTTCAATGTTTCAGTTTTCGGATAAGTCGTCATAACCATAAGCATACAGAGTGAATCACATTCAACTTTGATGTGTTTACGATCAAAAAAAATTGTTTACATGCAATATTTTGTGTAGTTCCACAAAAAGGACCACCACATTCACCATGGTTGTCAGTCGAGTGGTCCCACAGATGTTAAATCGCAATCTTTAGATACTTCGTTAAAAAAAATATTTTTATCTAAAAAGTATCGATTCTCGATAGATTTCCGATACTTATTTATCTCATCTTATAATAGCTGATATTATTCACGTTATATCTGAAAAAAGTATCTCGTTAAATTTTCGTTACTTTTTCCCAGTTTATGACCGCAAATGTGACAGCTACTCGTGTTGATAGATTTTACAATGGTTACTTGACCCATGAACATTATTACCACGAACAATTTTAATTGATAAACATTAACATCCAAACATAATAATTTTTTTTTCAAATTATTATTCAGGAAAATTATTGTTTTCTTTCTATCATTACGAATAATAGAAAAAATTATTGTTTCTATTTTCGTTAAATTGATTCTTTCCAGTGAAAATACAGAAATGATGTGACATATTGAAATTTAACGGCAATAAAAATGTCGATACTTTTCAATTTAACGCCAAAAATCGATAAAGATAAAGATTAATATACCGAAATACTGAAAAGATGTAAGATAATTTCCGATTTTCATCGAAAAGCGTATTCATCTACAATTAAACGAAATTTTTAACGCAATTAACATCTGTAAGTGGTCCACAAATGAGGAATGGTCCTTTTATAGAGACGTTACTGTATTGTAAAGCTGTCCACGAAGCCAAACAGTTTGCGAACGTTCGTTGTTCGTTCGTGTTTAGCGATGTTCGCGACCTATCGAACATCCGAAAAATCTCATTTCCGAACACGAACGAACACGAACACAGGCGTGTTCGTTCGGCAGTTCACGAACAATTATTATTTTTACCATTTTCGTAGGTCAGACTTATAACGATTTTTTGCATTCCTTTAGTTTTTCGTGACTCTCGACCCAAACGAGTATTAATTATCACTCAGGGCATCA
>GL501523.1:769161-851189 GCA_000149185.1 Mayetiola destructor
GTTGATGTCTTTTTCTTCTCTCTCTCTCTCTCTCTCTCTCTCTCTCATTCTCTTTCTCTTTATAAACTGTCTGCATAAACGGTTCTTAATGCATGTTAAACTGATTTTTCATTTTGTTTTGCATTTGCATGAGCGTCGCATATAAAATATTTTGAGTTCATTGTGTGTAAATTAAGTCAAACGTGGAGATCATGCAACACAAATGACAGACGTGGAAGTAGCTAAAATGATTGGCGACACCCCAAAGTACGCTGTGCGCACGCAAACTTCATGAAAATCGAAAATATCAATTACACACCATGTTATGAAAACATTTATTTATTTCGTAATCATCATCAATTCAACGCACCACTCAAAACATTCAGTAATATATGTTTGGCTGGTACGACTATGAGCGCGCTGACTGAGTGGCGATCAAATTATTCGATTAATTAAATGCAATAAAGAGTTAACTTTTTATTTGAGACATTTATTTTTTATTTTTATGTCTCATCTCAACGATGCTTGAATATATGCAAATAGTTAAAATTTCAAAAAAAGAAACACATGAAATTTCACAGTGTGTAGTCCTCGCTTCTTTCCATAATTCTCAATTTTCAAATATTCACGATAAAATTATGATCACCGATATGAGCTCAAACATTTAAAATTCAAAATTTGAAATACGAAATTCAGCATTGGCCCCACACACAAAAGAGATATGTTATTGTTGATGTAACAGAATCGCATTGTTTACAAAACAGAAAAAAAAACTAAGCAAAAATTGTTTTCGTTTCAATGGCTCAAAACCAATCAAATCCAAACGATTAAAATTGTTGAATGGCATAGCCAATCGTTGTGAATTCCAGGCCAACGTCTGCTTTCAAAATTTTCGGCCAACATGTAAACTATACATATATGATAATCTCAAATGAAATCATACGTGATGCATTCAATTATTCGGAAGAAGGAAAAAAAAGAAGCGCGAAAAAGAGAGAAAAAATCGTATGTAAATGCTCGAAGGCGATTCATCAGCACTCGGCACTCGGCAATACTCTCACAATGATGAATGATCAAAATAATAAAGCGAAAAACCATTCAATTTGAATCATATACCAGATGCTATATGCACAAACAAATCGTTAAACAATGATAATAATTAACATTCAACTTTGCCCATTATGCAATGGACAAAGACACACACACACACACAAATAATTTAGCGACATATAATGTTTTTGAAACACATTTGTTCACAGTCTGCGAACAATGAAAATATCAACAAATGATATGATAATAAACTAAAGTGAATTATCTATAATATTATTCGATCATTTGATTAAAAATGCACATGCATTTGTGAGTCACAAATTGTGACTGAAAATAGCTGCCAATCAGATTGTTTCATCTATTCGTTTGAATCAAGGCAATCAATTAGTTGGATACAATCAATTTTTGTGTCACTTTTATTTTCATTCTGGATTTATCGGATCCCGGTTGATTGTGAACGCAAATGACATAGCAATTTGATAGAATTTTTATTTTATTACAAAAAGAAAAAAAAATTCAAATGTGGAATGAATGAAAAAAATAAGAGAGAAGCTAAAATGACGCGAAACAAATAACGATTATATTCAGTGAATTGAACAGAAACAACGTGACATTGAAGTTAGAATAGAACATCATATTCAACGAAAGAATCAAAACGCTCGGCATAAACAAAAATACTTTATGCAAAGGTATCGAGAACATTCGTTAAACAGTAGCCCAGTGGAATACAAATATAAAAAAATATAGTGTTTGCAACATTTGAAAACAACGTTATTCATTAAGAAACTGAAGGAAAAAAAAAACGGTACAAAAACTGAAAAATAATTATCAACAAAAAATACATAAATCTTTTGGATAAACGGTCAATAAATTCTTGCGCTTCAAACAGCAGTCGATGAGATCACAAAAGTCTTGTTGTTTATTTGACAACAACAAAGAAAAAAAGGAAAAATACTCGAGTGAAGAGGACCTATTACGTGAACGACAGCAGAAAAAACGATTTATCTTTGGATATGACGCCATCATCAAGGGTAAGTCAAACGATTCAATTCACGAATGGAATTTAGAACTAAGAGGCGATCGCAGTTAGTAACGATCATACATTAAACTAGTTGCGCTCGATTGCAGACGATTATATGAGCTATGTTTCTGTTCCGAATACTTTGTTCGCATCGAAAACTATTACCAGTGGATTGCTTTTTAGATCGATGTGCATATTTTATTGTAAAACAATTTTGAAAATTACCAAAGAGGGAAAAAAAAAAATATGTTGAAAAATTGAATTTCATGAAACATCATATTCGAATTATTATGTGTACATATTGTGCGAATGCATACTAAGTGTCATGCTTAGAACATTTTAAAGAGACAATATACTAAATTCTAGTGCATCCCATGGACCAGATTGGCTAGATCACAGACCACCGCCAATAATTTAATTGACAATGTTATAAATGGCAACATGTCCATTATAATTTAGAAAGTTGTTTTTATTTCACTGAATTTGGTGCTGATTTTCCAGTCCCGTTCGACACTTGGGTGTCTGATCGCGTTTTATATCCATAGGCAAATGCATTTTTGCTGCATAACTTTAAAAATATTTCAAATCAATTAAATTATGCGAAAACTCACTGAGGCCAACGGAAGGAAGAAGAACGCACTACATTCGCACGTCGTACGTGAATCTGATGAGAGAATAATCTAACTCAACCTAATTGCTAACAATGTTCACGGCAAATTGATCACATTAATAAAATCGAATTTAATTTAAACTCAGCGAAAGGTTAGCGAAGAAAGAGCGAGAGAGATAGACAAAAATTGCAAACGAACCTTGCGTGTATTTCAAGAGAACGATCAATTAGAAACGAATTGCTTTTTGGATTCTTTTTATTCTCATTGGCTTATCATAGTCGTCGCACTGTTTCCCATTAATTTTTTGTAAATTGTTTGTTTAAATAGTTTGCCTTTTTATCGGATGTTATGAACGAAACACTGCATTGAATACGCACTACGCACACTCGGTCTGAATTGCGTACAATCACATGGCAATGGGCAATGGGCAATGGGCAATGTGCAATGGAGCAATTCAACATCATTTAAAAATATATTTTATTACTATCGAATTCGATATGAATTTATATTTACTGTCGCCGTTTGTGGTTTGGTCACTTTCAACCGACTTGCTGTGATATAACACAGCATAAAGGGGAAACAAAATTAAGATATCGGTTCGAATTCGAAACAAATCTTCAAGCAATAAATTACACAAAACTTCAATTTGAACAGTCTGAACAATTTATCATTTAGCACATGATGTTCGACCGGCCGTTATTATAATCAAACCATAAAACATTTGTTATATTTGAAATTGAATAATGTAATATTATTCAAACGTGCCATGTTTGTCCACTTTGAAAACTATGCGTCATTATGTGTAGTGAGTTGCGAGCGCACGCTCGTAATTTTTCTTCTTCTATCTTACTTCTTATCATTCTTTTGAGCCGGGCTTTGAATTAAAATAAAACACCTATTTGTTTTTGTATTAATTTTTGTTTTCATTCATTTAGGTGTTCATTGCGTCACACACACACACACACATATTCGGTTTCACCACCATTAATTTTATTCATCTTATCATCTTTTTTTTCTGCCTTATAATACTGGAAAAGTATAAGAATTAGTCCAAAACCGAAAATTTCGTAAAATTTATTTTTCCTCTGTTTTATGACGATTGTGAGTGAAAAAAATCCGTCCACGAAATTCCTAAAATTTTTGAAATTAGAAAAGGCTGTACGCACAAGTTTGCCATCGCATATTGAAATTTCTATAGCGCCACTGAATGTATAATGCGAATAGCAATAAATTTTCAAGTTTCAACTTAGAGGAAATATAATGAAAAATAAAAATCATGAAAATTAAGGTTTTTCTCTCTTTCCCTTCAGTTGGGTTTTCTAATTTAAAATTTATTTTCAATATGATTTCATTATCTGATAACATTTTTTTTCTGTTTATATGGAGCGTCATTCAATGTCGCTTTTCACGTGCACATCCAAAAGTGTTAAACATATTTTCGATTATTATTACAGTCAATATTTTCTATTTTCTTTTTCACTAGTTATTGCTTGATGTATCATATCAAGCTTTAGAATCGTGAAATGTTTGTTTGGTAGTTCCAGACCTGATTCATCATGGCTCTTGTATGGAAGAATATTTTATGAAGAATCTCAATCAAAGCTGATTATTTCGAAAACTTAAGCTTGGATTTTGTTCAAATTTTGGCATGATGTGTAATTTACAATTTCATTGAGATTTTACATAGTGGCTATGCTGGTTAAACCTCCTGGATGGTAGCTCCAGTATAACAAATGTCCAATAATTGGCAATTATCATTCCCATTATTTGAAATACAAGCTCGCGATTTCACATTTCACATGCCAATATTTTGTCAACCCATAATCCATTCATGTACATTGTACATTGTACATTATCCGTGAGAGATAAATTTTTTGAAATCATACATCAAACCTAACTTCCAAGTTTTTTGTCAGTGTATTCGTTATCTTTTGATTTTAATTTATGATTTGAGGAAATCACGCTCGCTTGTTCGGAAACAAATATCAGCTGTGTGCATTGCGTACCAGCACCTGTTTGGTGTTTAATACGTAAAAAATTGGCCAAAAAAAAATTGAATTATTATTCAATCAATGCAAATGCCATAAAACATTTTCCTCCATGTTATTTATGCTTCTATTTCTACAAATGGTGGAAGTGTTAATTGAATGCAGTGACTATATTTTCTTTGTTTCTCTTTTTCCTTGCCTTTCGTCGTGTCCCTAAATAGATAGATAATAATAATTAATATTCGATTCAAGTGTTACAATATTGAACATGGATGAATTTGAATGTATATAATGAATAAAAAAAAACAATTTACCATTCATGATTTATTTATTTCGTATTGAGTATGGAATTCAATAGAATTGATTCATAAATTGCCACTTCGCCCATCCATCCAACCAATTAACCAATCTACCAAACTAACCAACCAACCAACAAATTACTTCTGCATACCCTTTGACCAGAATAAATGGATAACCAACCACAAAAATGAAATGGTTTTGGTTTATAGAAAGTAAAAGCGCCCAAAACCAGATCGTCAAGACGATTTTAAATGTTTTTTGCTTGAATAATGGCACAGATTCAACGATTACTCGACTTCAATAGACTTAATCGTCATAAATAGAAGGAAAATGAAGCCAAACACAACAACAACAACAACAACAACAACAACAGTAATGAATTCAAAAGGGAATTGAAAGGGAAACTGTTAGATTAAAAAGTAAATGTTGTTCACAGCTGCATCTTATGGAAAGATCAACGCTTAACGGCTTATCTAATTATCTTTTATGTGTTTCATTGAACATTTGCGCAAATGTAAGTGCACAATCGACAAAAATAATTGAACATTCGTGAATACTCAATTTGAAACTTCAAATGCGGTCGAAATTTCAATTCTGTATTTTGTTTTTTTCTTTTTTTTTTCACTCGCCCGAAGCAAATCTAAAGAAACAAACAATTCGCAGCGCGTACGATAAATACACATTATTGTTGGTATATTTTTATTTCATCGTTTTCCAATCGATCTAAATAGTATGAGAAAAATAAAAATGAATTTCATTAATGCCGTCGGTCAGGTCGATAGTAAGATATAAGTTTAGGCAATCATATTTTCGGCATTCGTCAGCAATATGTTGATGAAACTGGCCACTTAATTGTTGGCTGTCGACAGGCTCATCTGTGGCGGCAACCAAAAAATGTTCAATGTGCGCGCACATTCAATGGAAAAATAATAAATCGTGCCCAATTCTGTGTGCACGACAAATACTCCATTTCATATCATTGCAGTCGAATTGAATTCTCAAGTGTAGAGTTAGAGTTCGGATCTTGGCGCAAAGAGTGTAAAGTGTGGATTTTTTGATTTGATAGTTAACAGTTGCTTAATGAAATGCTCATAAAATAAACTGAACTATAATGATTAAAATTAACAATTCGAAATTTGGAATTAAGTAGTAATGTTGGCATCTCCATTTGTAGCTGAAATGTATTTATTGCTTGCTGTCTCAATTTTTCTCTTTTTTCTTATTGGGAAAGCTTTCAATGGGATTCCATTTTGAGCAAATTCTTATGATTTGTTTTTTTTTTTTTTTCAATAAGGATCTAAATGAAGCATTGTAAACGAAACGCCAATTCATGCTTTGATCGAACATTTCATTTTTTTATGCAGACTTTTCCCAGTCAGATGAGTCGTACTGACTTACTGACGTACTGACATGTACCATATTGCTCATTTATTGAATTAGATAATCTAAATGCTGTGTTAAAGCTAACACAGCCGCTTCAACAACATCAACAAATACACATTCACTGGATACGATGGCAGGCCCGTCTATATATGAACATTTCAATCTACACAAATTGTAATATGAAAAGTTGATGTTAATTTTTGCATTCATTCCAAAGTATATATTTAACTATAAATACGGATTGTCGTCTTTTAATTCGAATATTTGATATGAGAAACTCTTTACTCTTTACATATCGCTTTTGGGTGTTGAAATTTTATAATAAAGGCGCTTTAATTCGAAAAGTTACTTTTTATAGAAAATAAATATGATGGATTCGTCTTTGGTGAATATGTTTGATTAATTGTTAGGCAATTGTCTATAAATCTACAGAATTTTTGCAAAATAATAACAGTATTTGAAATTAAACCGATTGCAATACTTTTTCCCCCATGCAAAAGCAATACAAACAGCGCGAATACTAGTTAAATGAAAAATAACGCTTGGTACATTATTATTATATTAGTTGAGACGGGGCTGAATTTGGTTCCCTATTTAAATTCAATTTTTCTGATTTTATTTCGTTTAATCATTTAAAGGGCATCGCCAAACATACGATTATCGTTTCTCGGGAAATATTTTCAAAATTTGCCGATTCATGAGTATGCAGTAAAATGGGAATGTAAGTTTAACAAATAAAAAAAAAAAGTTAGAAGAAACAAAATCCAAAAAAATAATTGTGGATTGTTGTAAACGATTGTGGATTTCGGTGTGATCATTAAGTTCATTGTTGAAACGAAAAACCATCGAAGGCATCAACCAACTAACATTGATTTGTGAAGGGTGAGCGTATATATATTGGCGACTTGACAGAAGCAAAAATTCAATTCAGTTAGATGCTGAACGACATTAAATGAAGAAAAATCGATCGACAAACAATTTTTCAGTGTAAAAATAATGTAATTTTTCGTCGTGACACTACAGCCCATTACACAAATTGAATTACGAACGACCTTCATGACATGTAAATTTATGGTTGTGATTGAACGTTTCATTATTGATTTATTCATTGACCGCTATATGGTTAAATTGCTGTCGTTTTTGTTGTTGTTTTTTTTTTTTTGATGTTTCTCTTTACGCGACCACCAAAACAAACCGATTTAAGACAAACAAAAAATAAGTTTGATGAATAACAAATAACAATATTGAGGCATAAATTAGCGTTAAACGTTCAACATTTCCGTCTGGCCATATGTCTGCCGCTTTCAATATTAATTCCATTATTATAGCCCATGAATAAGCATTTCAAGCATCGATGGATCGATTTGAATTTTTATTTTTGTAAATCGATTTATGTTTGCCATATTTTTTGTTTCTCGGATTATCCTATTGTGTGTTATGTGTGTGTGTGAGCATTTTGCGTATGCATGTGTTTGTATGCCGTTGAACTGAAACAATCATCATCAATTCGCAATCGATTGAATTGTAATAATTCCTATTTTGTATTCTTTCAGATGATGATCACAACTTTGGCTTTGATGTCAACGCTAACATTTGGATTTGCGATACGTGTTGACTACAATACAAATCCAGGTCCATGTTGTCGACCACCAACAACAACCTTACCACCACCCTCGCAACCATATCGTGAACCGGCACCGGTTTGGGAAGATCAATCAAACGACATACCCAATCCCGATCCATACAGGTACAAAAGCCATTTGGTTAATTTGATTGCTATTCAATATTCAACGAATTCAACTAAATAAATAAACTACAAACATCAAATAAGTTAATGAACGAAAACACCAAAGAAAAATTGGGTGGTTCAAGTACAATAGTCTATTCATCTTCCTAATTCATTTTATTTGGGATCGTTTCAATCTTTTTTTTTTCTCATTTGTAGATATGTACCACCACCGCCGTCCAGACCACATTACAACAATAACAATGAAATTGAAACGAACAACATTTTCGATGACAAACAATCTAAACAATGGAAAAATCAACCCAATGGTTTTTTCGTCGATATTCCGCCCAAATTTTTCAAGGGAAATCCAGTCAAACAACAATACTATCAACAACAGTATTTAAATAATGTACTGAAAGATCTTTATCATAAATCAAACAAATACAACGTAATCGCTATTAAAAATAAATATCATAATGTGCCGTACTATGTGGTAAGTGAATAATTTCGATTATTTATAATTTTTTTTACATTTGCTTGTGTAACAACATTGTGCGCATGCATGCAGGCCATTTTTTAGGAGTCGGCCATTTTTTTGATTTTATTTTCATTAACGGAATTTATTAGAACCTCTCCGTTATTATTCGTTAATTTATGGCGATGAATCCTTTTGCATGTTGACGGATAATTGATTTGAATTTTGTGACGAATTCATTATGCGATTCGATTCATGACTGAGGAATACATTTTCGATTGAAAGGCATTTAACAGAAAAAAAAGAAGAAAACGATCGAATATGCTTTTTCCAGTTCATATATGTATAGTTTGAGTCATTTTTATCGTATTTTTTTGCAGTTGAATTTCCACATTACCATTCAGAATCGTTTTGTGAATGTTTCATGATTTTTTGCTTCCCAATGTTAAAAGTGTCAAAAGCTCCAGATACTTGCCTGATGATGATTCAAGCAGATGATCATTAAACAATCATGATCAACCTTCGGTAGACTATAATAAATAACACTCACAAATCAAACTTTCACAGACACACAAACACGCACACTGAGAGGGGTTAAAAAGAGATAGACACCGTAAACCGAAATCTATCTAAACTTTGCGCTCATCGCTCACCAATTAACGAAAATCGTGTGGAAACATGCGAATAAATTCCTCATACAAGTTTACTTTTTTTTGTATATTTGATCGAACTAGTTATCTGAAAATTTTCCTCTCTATTCAATTTCATTGCAGTTCTATTTTGCTCGGGTTCCGCAACAATAATAATGGAGACGATTCAAAACATTCTCAACCGTTGATGCAGTCAATTTAACCTTCATCCAGGAACGCAAAACTGCGATTCGTTATCAGACAAAAAAGGCTACCAAAATTATAATCATTTTTCTGCAGTTAGTCAAATGGGTTCATCCTGTTCACCTTGTGTTACCCATATTATGTGCAAATTTAGATATAGATCCGGATACAATTTTCAGTTTTAAATTCGGAATTTCAAAATCTTTTGCAATTTCGTTTATTTTTTATAATAATAATAATAATAATAATAATAATAATAATAATAAAAATGACAATCAATTATTTTGAATGGTACATTGCATTCTCGTTTCATGCAATCGCCTTCCATTCATCGATCGATACAAAAAAAAAAAAAATTCTATGTAAATAAACAATATATTTGTGTGATGATTGATTAATAAAGAAATAAAAACGTGATGGAATTGTTCAAATTGAATATTGTTTGGTTTTTTTAATGAAATTAAAAATAGATGTATTTCAATGACGGGCGCATCTGGAGAAAGAATAATCTCGATATTTTGACCTTTAATGAAGCCAATTAATATTGATTGACTCAGCCGTGAGCCGTGGGTATTTTGACGCGCAACGCGCACGAAACTTGCTCAGTTTATCGAATCATATATTGTAATATTGTTGTTTTATTTTATGGCCAAAGCATGCGTCTCATCTCGTGATGCTATTTATATTTATTTTTTTTTTTGTTTTTCAATTTTTCGATTCTAGTTGCTGAAATTGGAACGAATTAATGTCTAGTTTTTAGCCGACAGAATTGCGGCGAGAAAACGGCGAGAATGGTATCCTATCTGAATCTTATTTTTATCGTATAATAATTGCCTACATTTTTCGCTTAATTATTTCAATGCCTAAATCGTCTGATATTTTATACCATTGAAACTTTGAAAATAAGAGTCTAACGGAAACTTTACGTTTAAAGCTGAGCATGTAAAGTTGTATAAAGCTCATTTCGTTGGTTTGACATTTATTTGCACATTTACAGGCGTATTCACGAAAATGAAAACGAAAGCAATCAAGAGCACAAAGCTGAATGTTTCATTTTATGATTATTAAATCATTCTGTAATTGATCATTTTTTTTCTTTTTTTTTTTGGAAAAGATTGCAAATGGACGGAATTTAGTTTTAGGTGGTACTCTCAAATGATTATTCTTCAAGCATTGACTTCTAATGATTATTCATTTATTTGATTTGATTATTTTCAATAAAAAAATTACATTTTATTTTCGAATATAACTCAAAAAAAAAAATTCTTTTATTTTCCATTGATTTAATTCTAATTCCGGTAACCTGAGACCTTTCCTCCAAAAACTGTCTAATTCATCTATCCGACTAAAATGTGAATGAAATAGCTGGTTTCGGGTAGTGATATCCATCATTGTGTGGTGGCAGATATTCTGGTGCTGGTTTCGGAGTTGACGTTGTTACCTATATACAAAATTTATTTGAATCGATCATTTAAATTGAACAAGATATTAGAAATGGTAAAGATATTTTTGAGCATACACACCGGTGGCAGATATTCAGTCTTGACTGGTAAAGTTAATTGGACTTTGGGAACTGGATATCTAAAATATTTGAAATAATGGAATTCGATTTTCTCTAAAAACATTGAACTGTATCTGTCCACTTACTGATAGCCTTCAGGTTTTGAGGTTGGTGGTAAATATTTCACAGGCTGTGGTTTAACTGTTGTCGACGGTGGCAAATATACTTGGTGTGGGGTTGTTGATGGTGGTAAAGTCAATGGATTTTGTGGTACTGGATAGCTGAAAAAGTAAGAAAAATTAAAGAAAAAGATTGCACGATGAGGTCAATTTGGATACTAACCTATAGCCTTGGGGTTCTTTTACAGGCAGATTCAATTGCACTTTCGGTATGGGATAGCTGTGATATTAAGAGAAAGGTTCTTAGTTTCAGAGCTGATTGTTGAAAGATGTTATTTGGTTTCTGAATTGATGTAAAGTATTCAATGAACTTTGATCAACGGTTCGCTACTCACTTATATCCTGCAGGCATTTTAGTTGTTGGCGGGAGGTATGTTACAATTGGGATTGGTTTTTGTGTGGTCGATGGAGGTAAATACACTTCTCTTGGAGTCGTTGAAGGGGGTAAATAAACATTTTTTATTGGCAAAACTATTGGGACCTTCGGAATGGGATAACTGCAATTTCGATAGATTCAGTCATATAATTGTTCACCTCACAAATGAAATGTTCACTTACTAATATCCGTCTGGTTTTTCAGTTGTTGGTGGTAAATATGTTACAGTGGGATGTGGTCTTTGTGTGGTTGATGTGACAGGAGGTAAATATACTGGCTTCTGGGTTGGTAACGGGAGCTGGACTTTTGGTACTGGATAACTGTAAATTCGAATTTTGAGAATCGTTAAATTTTTTTGATTGAATATCGAAACATTTTTCTCTAGTACTCAGTACTCACTAATAGCCTTCTTGATGTGATGGTGCTGGTGGTAGGTAAGTTGGCTGAAAATGATTGATTTTCAATGAATTTGATACTTGAGATTGAGAAGACATTTCGAATTTAATTATTCACCGTGGGCTTGGGTCGTTTTGTTGTTGTTGTTGTTGTTGTGGTTGTTGTTGTTGCAGGTGGGAGATAGACTTGGGCTTGCTTGCCAGGCAAATTTAATTGAACCGTTGGCACTGGGTATCTGTAATGGGATTTGCAACAATTCCTAAAAATTCAATTCAAGCGAAAGCTATTACTCACTGATATCCTTGGGATTGTTTGGTCGTTGGGGGCAAATATGTCGGCTGTGATGAAAAAAATTCTCAATTTAGATTAAAAAATGAATTTCAAGAGAATCTTAAAGTCCATTCTTACCTTTGGTGTTTGTGTTGTCGCTGGAGGTAAATATATTTGCCTGACAGGTGGATTGAATTGAACCTCGGGCACAGGATAGCTATAGTTTTGAAAATTACGGATGATATTTATGTCAATATCTGCAAATAAACCAAAACTTGACGATAAACGCAAATGTGTAACTTACTAATATCCGTCTGGTTTTTCAGTTGTTGGTGGTAAATATGTTACAGTGGGATGTGGTCGTTGTGTAGTTGATGTGACAGGAGGTAAATATACTGGCTTCTGGGTTGGTAATGGGAGCTGGACTTTTGGTACTGGATAACTGTAAATTCGAATTTTGAGAATCGTTAAATTTTTTAGATTGAATATCGAAACATTTTTATCTAGTACTCAGTACTCACTAATAGCCTTCTTGATGTGATGGTGCTGGTGGTAGATAAGTTGGCTGAAAATGATTGATTTTCAATGAATTTGATACTTGAGATTGAGAAGACATTTCGAATTTAATTATTCACCGTGGGCTTGGGTCGTTTTGTTGTTGTTGTTGTTGTGACAGGTGGAAGATAGACGACATGATTAATAGAATTGATTTGACCCTTTGGCGCTGGATAGCTGTTATAATTAATGTTTATATTAAATAAGATGAATTGTTACATCAAATTCAGTAGCTACTCACTGATATCCATCGGTGTTTTTCGTTGCTGGTGGCAAGTATTGATGCTATTAAATCGAAAATAATTATAATTTCACTCAACGTCAAATGAAATGAGAAAACCATTACTGACCATTGGTGGCGGTTGTGTCGTCGGCGGTAAATAAACGCTTGGTGCTGCTGGTAAAGGTAATTGAATTTTTGGCACCGGATAACTGAAAAAATGAATAAATAAATTTGGTTGAGTGTTTTGTTCAATAAACGGAATGACAAAGAAATGATGATGAATCGTGACTAGTTTTTTCATTTTTCATGCTAAACCTAAAAAATCAGCTAAACTCAAAAAATCAGCATAAAAAAAAAAATAATAGAAACAATAGAAAAATAATAAAATATAAAACTATTTTTTATTATTAAATAGTTACTCACACATATCCTTCATTAAATGGGATTTTTGGTATTGGATATCTTCATATAAATAATAAAAAAAAAAGAAGATAGAATACAATAAATTAATTGGAATGAATATTCATCGAAATATTGCAAAATGAAATGCCAAAAACCTACTCATAGCCGCCTGTCTTAGGTTCCGATGCCGAGAACGGAATCGAAGGTTTTGGATATTGATAGCCCTCAAATGAGTTGGCTAACGATAAATGAGAGACGTCTGCATGAGCAACGGCCAAAATAGCCGCAACGAATAAAATGAATTTCTTCAAATTAGAAAAAAAAATAAAAAAAAAATATTCAAATATGAAAAATTGAATCAATGGAATGTGATGTTGCTTTTATTTTGTTTTATTTTTATGTCAAGATTTTATCATGATAATTGTTCATCCAATGTCGATTCGTGATTTGTGTTTGAGCTATTTGACGCACATTTTCATGTTATTCATTGAATAAATTATTCTTTGATTATGAATATTTTATTTCTCATTCAAGAATATGAAAATGGGAAATCATGATTGGATGGCAAACACCCGACTCTTATTGCTAAACTGAATTCATCTATGTGAAGTTTGAGGTGCAAAAATCACAAAACAGTCAATACATAAAGTATTGGGTTTCAATGTCTACCATTTTCGATGAAGAAAAACCATGAATTTAGTGATAAAAATGTGTAATTGATAATAACGCTGTTTCTAAATTCATGATTATTCAATTTGCATTTGGTCCGAAAAATTATACTTATATATTTTTTTTTTTTTTGCTGTATTCAAATTCGTACATTACTTTCAAATTTATGGTTTTGGTTCATTAATCTCGATTCGATGACTCGCCAAAGAAGTAGAAAAAAGAGGCAATAGCTCATGTGGATTATGCAATCTATTTTATTTGCATTAAATTCCATTATTTGGATATTGTAAAGCTGTTTGTACGAGCGGACATTCATCTTTTTTTTTCAATTAGAAATGAAATGTAAATGCCACACAAATATCAAAGACTATATATATTGTTTATCAATCCGTAAAAGAAAAAAATAAGAAAAAAAGCATTCAACGCGCCAAATTACATTCACATTGGTTAATCCATTATTCACGTAAAAAGACACCACACATCAAGTTTATTTTATGCGTTTGTTCATTGTTCATCACCTATTGCTGCGTCTGTTCTCTGTTTAATCTTCAATGAAAATTGAATGGCAAGGTCAAATCTTAGAGGAAAAAGTAAACAGATGGTACACACCACTAACTACGACAAAATTAGCTAAATACACGACAATAGACGCATGTCGTTAAGTCTCATGTCATATTATCAGATTCAATGATGAATTAGACAATCCAGATCCATGTATTTATCAGTTTAAATTGCCTTTTTTGTTAGGTGTATCGAAAATGATATGTTTGATGTGTCAAAAACTGGTTTAATATTGTTATGATATGATTAAAAAAAAAAATTTGATCGGCTCTAAATGAGAATGTTAAGCGCTCTTAGTCCGTTATGATTAATTCAAAGAAGAAAAAATTCAATAAATCATCGATGAAGCGAAGAGAAAAAGATATTCGTCTAGCATGAGAACCAGAAAAAAAAATCCAAAAATTAATGGATTCGATTGTTGGAATGTCGGCATTTTCAGAACGGATATAAAATCAGCGGTATTCTATTTTGAAAACCAAAGAACTAAAAGGTGGGCGAATGCAAACATCTGTTAATTGAATTGCAAACTATGGAATGGAACCAAATGAAACCAAATCACCTAATTAATAACTTGATCGACCATTTGAATCAAAGTTTTCACAGGAAAAAAAAAAATTTAAAACGTCATTAGTTGTTTTTATCACTTTCATTATTGAGATTCATTCCGAGACAAATGCAAAATGCACGGTTCACTATTTCAAAATTAGTTATATTCTTACTATAAATGGCTAATTATTCAACATCGCTATGCATAAAAATGAGATGATGAATTCAATTTGTGATCAAACGGCATAAAACTTAAAGTGGTTCTGATAAAATAATTTTCCTTGTGGTTCACGGCGTTTAAAAGAAGTGTCTGTTATCGCTTGTTTGTATGGTTTGACGCAGAATAAGCAATTAACCTCATGGCGCTAGGCTATCGATAGCATTTTCAATATCAAATTCTTTTTGAATGGGAACTGATACAGCTTTTGTGGTCGCCTAATGAATTAACTAAGTAAACGATGTGATTCACCTTTTCCAAACTATCATACAACTTGAGAAAAAAAGATCATCAACCATAAACCATAAACCATAATGAATAAGCTACCACACAAAAGAAATGTGTTGATCGTGTTCCTTGAAACGGCAATTTAAATTATTTAAACAGGAAGAACGATGAATCTCATAATTTGTCCGATATAATTAAACATTCACCATTTTTATCTTTTTCAAAAGACAAGGCATTCCATTTGGTCATAAAAAAAAAAAATTGAATGAAAATTAAAAATCCACCAAACAAAGAAACAGAATCACTAAACAGTGTGTAAACACGAATAAATGCGCTTTATCATTTATCGTTTGTAACTCTTTTATTCAAAGTTAGATACAGAAACTGGGTTTGCGTATCCATCGCGCTAATGTATATATTTTTCCTGGACGCCATAAATAGTCATTTATTATGGAAATCTCGTGGGACAATGTGAACAATATTAATGATACACACATGCTGAAATTTGTACAGCCATTTCGATCATTAAAAAAAAAGAAGAAAAAAAAAATCATGCCAACAATAACAGCTGAAATAGTAAATACAAAACGTACAACGATCAGAAAAAAGAGATTAGAAGCGCCTTTTGATCCACACTCATCTTCGCGCATACGTGAGCGTGCTCAAGCATTTTTATAGAAAACAAACGAAACGTCCAGGCCACAATAAAAAGAACTTGCGACAAATCACAATTAATAGAAGAAAAAACAACATATTTACGATTTAACGTTATTTTTTTTCTACTTCTTCTTCGGTTGTGTGTGAAAATTAATAAGAGAAATACAGCCAATAACTAAATTATTATGAATTCGTGTGAATTATGAACAAAAACAAAACGCGCCAAATACGAAATAATAAATCTGTGAATGAACGATGGAACCGTTGCAAATTTCCAGTGTATTTCATATATTGATGACTTCTAAAGCACTTGAGATTCAAGTCAAGTTGAAAGAAAAAGGAGACAAAAAAAATAATCGATAGTATAATATAATATAATTAGAGCATCTGAACAATTCGTTCTTCAGATTTAATTCAATTTATGTGAGCTTGTCCATCCCATGAATTTAATACAATGAAACTATACCCTCAAATGAAATCTGAACATATGGGCAATTAAATATAAAATGAAACAAACAAATCACAAAAGAAAAAAAAACGTATCATGTATGGTTTGTGAGCCTATTGCCGTTATTATGCAATCTATGTGTGCACGGTGTGCAGTGTGCATACACATTTGACCACATTAATATGGATTAAAATTCGCATTGATTTCAGAATTAGTTGCCGGCAATTTGAGCGCTAAATTGGAATTGAATTGTATTGAATTGAATTGAATTTAATCAAATGTAAGTTTTTGATACTGTCGTATATCCAGTTCAATCTGTGTGTTCACTCTCTCGCGTTGGAATTTAGATTTGCATAAATTAATTAACCTTGCGAATGGTTTCATTGTGAAAATATGCCGATGAACTCTTATGTGTCGCATGGAATATGGAATTGATGACGATATTAGCGACATATTTTTTTCGCTTTTGTTTTTTCCTCTTTTCCCATGTTTTCTTTTCAATTCAAATGTGATTCCAGTGGAATGTTAATTGTTTTCGAATAATGATTTCAATTGCAAAATCTGTTTGTTTGTTTATTTTAAATTCTGTATCATGCCTTTTTATTTGCAGTTATAGAATTAGACATACATTTCAGTGAGTAGAAAATTTATTACACTGCCTGCTTGTTTGCTTACTTCCCCCGCAATATCATTGACATTCATTGTTAAGACATTATTATATTTGGTCAAGTGGCGTGTGAAGTTACAATTGGTTCGAAACAAATGATATTATTATTTGTTTTCTTGTCTTGTTCACGCATCAATTCTGATTTGTATCGATTGCCATAAATGATATTGGTCTATAGAGTAGTCTTTCGTCATCGTCCGGATACACCGTTTACATTGGTGTTTCATGACAATCACGAAATGATGGCTCTCATTGAACAAACACACAAGAAATGTGTGTTGTTGTTGCTAATATTATAGAATTTGAATAAAATTTAACGGAATTTCAAATTATTGCTAATTGTGGAAGAAACCAAAACGCCTTCCCGAATCGAATGACGCGTTGGACCATTTAGACTTTGCGGTCAAAGCGGAACTCAAACTATTTCGTAGGGGTAATATTATTTGTCAATCAAATAACAAATTTCAGCGTCTGTCGCCGTGCGATGGTCTTTTTTTCATATCTATTCAGAACGAATTTAATTGAAATCGTAATCATGCCATTTATGGTCATGTATTCCATATGTTAAATATAAAATGTATTAACTACTGTGATCGGTGATCGGTGATCGGTGATCATTGGTTCGATGTCGATCGATAAATTTTCTTATTAGTTATCGATTTCGTTCTTGCAAGCGAAAGCAAATGAACTATGGCAAATTATCCATGCAATCGTTTTAAAATTGGATTATTTGTGTGTGTTTTTTCTCAGTCATTTGTTATTGCTAACTGTCGTTTTCATTTGAAATGTCTGCAAACGATTGATTCATTCGAACGGACTCTCAACCGAACGAACATTTATCATTTCATTCCATAATTTTGTGTTTTTTTTCTTTCAATAGTAACGATGATCATGAAATTCTTGATGTTTCTGGAAAACAATTGAAATCTACATTAAATCCCCCATTAATATCACAGAAACACAATAAGATTCAACATTTGCCATTGTTAATTTATTCATTTGCTTCGATCTGGCTTTGATCTGGTTTTGATCCGATCTGTTTGGGTGTTTTAATCGTAGTCGAGTTTTATTATTCGTCTTCAATACAATATGTATTCATTTATATATTTTTTTTTTTCATTTTTCTTTCATGCAAAAGCAAAGATCATTTGAACTAAAGATGAATGATCCCACAAAGAATTCCATTATTACCATATCGAATGATTAGTACTCAATTTAGATGAAGAAAAATAATCATCAGCAACACCAGCATCAACAGATGACGATGAGAACTTAAAAATGCGTCGGTGTCACGTTCGTGCTGTTTTCTACTTTGCAATTGCACACTCACTCACACACAAAAACCAATTAATAAAAAAAAAAACAAAAAACAAAAGAAGAAAAACCCGAAAAAACGATTTGAATTATTATTGCAAAATATTCTAGGTCCGTTTGATGCACAGCTCTAGTTAATCATCCGAAAATAAATTCGCAGAGTCGATGGTTCTCTGCGCTGAATGTTCAATTTGTGTATCTAAATACAGTGAATTAACAAGCTCAACTGAATTGGCACCTGTAACATCCAACGTATTTATATCATTTGCTGATTTTGATGCGTTTGACGATGATGCTGGACTATTTACTCATATACATGGCTCGTTGATGGCATTGCGCCGCCGCTTTGCCAATTTACATATATGGCGTATACACATAGTAAGGAAATAAAGTTGGTCGCGCAAACCCAAACTGAATCAGCTCGAAATCATTTTTCGAATATGATTCCGTCTTCTTTCTGTCTTTCGTTTTTTGGCCATTTTCCAAATGCTCCCATCGAACGCACATTGACCCAAGCATAAATTGATAACTTAGTGCAAATAGATTGACGCATATTTCTGAAACTTAAGAAATTTAGTTATCAAAAATATTTGATAGCCATATGCGTTGATCTGAATTTATTAAAATTAAATTTTGCGGAAGTTCATGGAAAATGAACAATCAACATTGTCTGTTTTGAGCATTAAAATAATAAAATTTCAATGGACCTTGTACCAAATTTAGGAGTGGTAACACACCACGTGCTCAATGCTCAGATGAACATCCATAAGTATAATTTGATAACATTCCAAATACTTGACCATGGATGCGTTCATTTTACATCGTTGAGATTTCATTCGGTGCAATTTGATGTTGCCGTGAATATGTGATGACGAGAAAATGGAAAAAAAAGAAATGAAGAAGAAAAAGAATTTGAATTACAATTTCAATTTTGTTGACATTAAAATTGTAATTGATTTCGATTGAACAACTCCATTCGAACGTTTTTATGCATATATATTCACATTTGCAATCAAAACAACTTTATATTTTCCGAAGGAGATTCAATGAACGTCTGTAAGTGAATAATGTAGACAATGTTCGAGAGGCGAGAGTTCAATTGGGCCCATTATATTTTTAGCAAATTAAAAAAAAATTATAATAATAATAATAATAATAATAATAATAATAATAATGTTCAAAACGACTAAAAAGTGAAAATTCATGCTGTTCCTACCGATCATTTCGGCATCCAGGATGATCAAAGCAGTTTTCTCAAACGAGAATATTGAAATCGATTCACATTTATTTACATGTCATTTACATGTCAATGAATTAGAAGATTGAAGATTATTAAGAACTTATGGATTTTGGGATGAATGAAAGCGAAATTAATGGAACTCCAAAAAAAAAAAGTCATTATAAAAGGTGATCGAAATGAATATCCACACGTGTTAGAGTGATTGTGCGTGTGCTCGCGCGGGCCAAATAATAAAAGGGATACAAATACGCGAATCAAACGTGAGTTCAATAACTTTGCAATTTTATTATCATCGTTTGGCTATTTTTTTTTTTAAATTTATTTTAAGCCATTTCGTACCGGAATTCGTTACTTTTTTCCTTTCACTTTCTGTTCTTTTCGTGTTTTGTTTTTATTCAGGCCGTTGTTTTTTAACCTTTCGCCAAACGAAATGTGCTGTATTTGGAAAAGAACCATACTGGTCGATGTTTATCGTATTAGCAATAAATTAAATAATTCTTTTTCAAATGTTCACACGAAAATAGTTCTTTAGAAAAATTCATAATACATTGGACCAAGTTATGTGTTCAACATATTTAAATTAGGAAAAAGAAGAAAAGAAATATAAATGTAATAGCTTAGGCTTCACCTAAGAAAGGTTTCGATATTAAGAATATTCATTGCTTTTAAATGTTCACGGATGTGACAAAGAATTTTTTGAAATTTAACTGTGTTGCTGGCCGGTTGGACGATATGAAAAGTCTTGTTGACTGGCCATGTTTGGAACATCAGAGATTTCAACATAATTTCAACTGGTTTTATGAGATTAACCAAATTACCAGGTAATAGTATCATTGCGGATGAGCCTCACCACTGTGATTGTGGTAATGTGATGGAAAAACAAGATCCGATACCCGGTGAAGACAACACACTTTAATTCATTACTATCGATAAACACAACGAGGAACGAGAACCCAATTTTAAGTCGATTTTTATTTCTCTTCTTTTCGTTAATTATTATTTATTATTTTTTTTTTTTTTTGCGAAATCCAGTTCTATGTTTGGACGTCAAACATTCAATTTTCGGATGTGCATAATTAAAATCAAAAATTCAACTCATTTAATTGACTTTGTTTCGATCACATCGATCAAGCTGTCTGCAGAATGATCGGTGTTCATTTGCACAAAATCATTGTGCTTATAAGCTAGAACTAGGTTTTAATTGGGGATTTTTATGGATGTATGTTTGCGGCTACTTCAATTGCACCGGTTCACACCCATATCGTATGGTCATACGAAACAAAACATGTCTGATAATAGTAATAATAATAATAATTGAAGATACAGAGTAATATTGTTTCTGTTCAAAACGTGATTTTGGTTTTGATTCTTTTTTTTTCGGTTTTGTCTGCGTCTTCAATTTTGGCAAAAAGTCTCTCACCTTTTTAATCCACTAAAAGCAAAGAACCATTTTTTTTTTTTTCAATTATTCTGAAACAGTCACTGCTAAACATTGAATAAGTATCGAGTTAAATTGAAATTGGTGGAGAGACATTTATGAGAGTTTTGGAACTTTTACGCTTCATTTCTTGAATATTAATCCGGTTTGAATAGTGAAATTATAATTCGCAAGCTGTTCAGAATTCTTCTTGATTCTGAAACATTTATTGTTGTTCACATGTCAGAAATCGGAAAATTTCCTTAAGTTTCGATAACCACGAAATGACGAATAATTTATTTTGGTCATCTTCCCATGGGTTTGTGGTTTATGTTGTTTATATAATGCAGAACAAGACCAAGTCATTTCTTGTTTCTGAATCATATTTTATTTACAATATAATACAATACATATTATTCACTTGACCTTGACCTATGCAACACATTATTAAGTGTTGTGATTTTCAGCATAATGTTTTCGTATGACGTTCGACAATAAAAATCGGCAATTATATTCGTATTCGAACATACAAAGTAACACTTTGAATATCCGTTGATGGAACGCAAGATGGGAGCGAATTTGGTTCACAGTCACAACATATCATTCAAATCGCCAAAAGGAAATCAATGCCGTTTGGATGAGTTTGCGATGGTCCACGGTTATCATGTTGTTCGCTGTTTATGTATGCAATAATAAATAATTGAAATCCGAATAAAAATTAAAAGTTGAAACTCTTTTGCTAATCAACATCAAGTAATGAGATTGGAACATTTAACTAATGTTCTCATGTTTGCTTGTCATAATCAGACAAGTTTTCATTTTCGGTGAAAAACCTGATTTTCAACTCGTACTTTTTACCGAAAACATGTTCCATGTGCGCTATTCGACGAACGATGATATTAACATAAAGTGAGAATTCGTGTATTTATTTATTTATTTATTTATCGTTTTTTTTCTTTTCTTTTCTTTTCTTTTTGCTTTCATTTTAATTCGTAGTGAAGCATAACATCGCATCCAGGATAGTCGTTTTGGATTTTATTTTAGCATAAAATACGATAAAATTATTTTGAATCGAAATTGATATCAATATTATGTGCGCTGAACAACATCAACCTTCGAATGGTAATAATGTGTGATGCTCTGGTTTTTTATTACTTAACTTGAAACATAAAACCCAAAACGACATCGATTTTTATTTATCTCGTCATTCTTTCTGGCAGACGGTAGTTTAATTGGTGCTATGCGCCAAGCTATTTACACTCACGAATTTTCAATTTAGCAAAATTTTGCTAAACTCATTCAAAGCTTTGCTCGTTCACTGGCTGCGCTGCCTGCTTGCCTGCGTTCGATCCCATTCCAACAACAACTGCATTTGAAAATACATCTCACTTTTCACACTTTTAATTAATTTAATTAATTTAATAATTCATAACTGAATTCAGAACCGATAGATGATTCTCTCTACACAAAAAAAGAAACATGGGAATCCGTCACAATGTGACATGATAAATTCAATTGACTAAATTGTGATTTCATAATGCCAGGTCAAGAATTTTCCATGATATTGTGAACGAAGCTTTAACTCAAACTGAATTTAGCAAAATTCGGCTATATTCAAAATTTCGAGTGCAAATAGCCTGTACCTTATAAATTTTGGTTTTTATTCGTCGGCAAGGTCAGCAAAAAAGTATAAGATATGTACTGTAGATATTCTGTTTTTAATTCTTGCCATTTCTTTTTCATCACCATTCGTCCCACCTGAAAATGGTTACACTAACAATAAGTAATGACACAAGAAGACATATGAAAATGTAACGAATAGGTCTTATTCCTCATTTTTGGATGATTCTTTGACATTTTTTGATTGTGTAATTCGATTTCGTCGATGGTTATATTTAGCATCGAATTTTTATTTGTGTTTCAGCTCAAAACAGTTCAACAAAAATTCAATGAATTGAAAGGAAAAAATGAAACTTAGAATTAAAAAAGAAAAAAAAAAATAAGACCAATTTCACCAGCTTGGAATGCCAAAACGTTTTACACGTTTCTCTTGACTATCCAATTCCATTTGAACTTTTTTTCTCATATAAAATATGGGACAATCACGGCTTGTGCACAAAACTTCTTCATGAAGTGAACCTTGACAACGTTGACATTCGGTCCAAAAACGCGAAAACTTTTCTTCTAAGGCACGTTGTGATGACAATTCTTGTTGATAGAGTTCCGCTTCTTTCGATTCACAATGCGAACAAACGGCTTTATTTTCATATCCAGTGGGCAAAAGTGCTTTGCAACCGATGCATGTTTCTCTCTTTTTTGTGAATGCGCTGAGTGCGCTCACTTTTGATGTTACAACCGATCTGGTTCGAGTATGTTCTCCGCGCAACAAAATCGATTCTGCCTTATCGCCAAGTATCGGCTCAAAAATACGCAAAAGCGGTTTGGACAGCTGATTTTCGAGATAATATGTGTAATCGATGGGAATGCAATTTTCAAGTACATAAATCGGATCTTCAGCCTTCATATATGCTGGTGTATTTTTGGCTGCCGAACACAGCACGTACGGTACACGATCACCAAGTTTAGGTGCATTTCCTGGATCACGTTTTCTCATTTTGGCAGCCAATTCAACATGTGCTTGCTTAGCGGCATATTCATTTTTTGTTAATTCTTTTGTGATAACCAATTGTGATATATCGATACGATTACACAATAGATCCGATATAACTTGCTTAGCAAATTCAACAGCACCTTTTGGATCACGTTCGATGAGCAATTTTTGCAAACAGCTATTTATAAGATTTGCAACCAACGGTGAATTATCACGACGAACTGTTTCGATTCCTTTGCAATCCATTTTATCGTATTTGTCTGGTCGAGTGAAATAGAGGCCCGCATATCGTTTCTTATTGATCAACAAATATGGAAAATAAATCTTTTCAAATTCCAATTTAATTGGTTTGACGAATTTTGCGCTAACAAATTCGGCAGCTTCACGTCCCAATTCCATACTCCGTTCGAGCGATTTTACACCAAAATTTATCATTACCGAATCGGTGTCACCATAAATGACAACTGCATTGCTTTCATAGCCATTCTTAATCGTGTAATTTGATTCGACTTCATTTTTTGTTTGTTCAATCATTGTACGTCCATAAGCCGTTACACTTCCAGATATTTCGAGACAGGGTAATTTACCAACTTGAGCACCCGTAAAACCATATACTGAATTAGCGCTTATTTTCAATGCCAATTGACGACCATCCAAAACGCTTCGTTTGAATGGATCGGTTTCATTTTTGAGCTCAGCTTTGGCACGTTTACGGGCCGTCAACAATGATTCAAGAATTTCAGGTAGCAAACCTTTTCGAACGGTGGCCTTAACGAATTGATTGTTTGACGGCGTTGTTGTTATCGCATCTGGCGAAAGTCTGCAAATAAAAAAAAACACCATATATTTTCAATGTTCATAGTTAAATGAATTCCCCACAAAACCATATTCAATTACTAACTTGCTTTTCTCTTTTGAATTGGGCTGAAGGAGTGTTGTATAGCACAAATTGTGTGCCATCATAATACTTGGATATAGTGAAGCGAAATCAAGTGTTGTTATAGGATCTGGATAATATCCTCGTTTTGGTTCAATAACGGTTGCCCCTTCGTATTGTTCATCGCCTGCTTGACTGGTATGGGCTGGCATAAAATATCCAGCAACTTTGGCTTTTCGCAACAATTGACTGACAACTTTTATTTGTTGGCCACGTGTCAATAGGCTTTCCAATGAAACACCAGTTACACGAGCCATTTCCATATAATTAACAATACACATCAATTTATTAAGCAGACGTAATGGTAAATAAGCATCTTTGATGCAATAGATGGCCAAACGTCGACGCGTTTGATCGCTTTCATTTTGTAAATCGGTGATAATGCTATGATGTACGTCTTCTTTTTGCTCTTGCAAAAAATGATAACTGACTGCATTCAATGTGTATGATCGTAATTTATAATCTCGTAACAAAACAAATAATAAATCGAACGGAACTCGCCCCTCGAAATTAACATATTTATTTTCACGACGACCCATCTGCTTTGATTGAATCACAGTCTCCTTTATCACTGATCTATATCAAATTTGAAATAAATGACATACAATAAATGAAATAATCTTTGATTAATTTCGTCTGAAATCTGCAACTCACCGAATGTTCTTAATTCGACCCAAATACTCGAAATTCTTCACTTTTAAATGATGAGCACGATTCAATAGGTATGGAATATCAAAGTTGTTGATGTTGTATCCGGTCAAAATGTCTGGATCAACTTCTCGAACAAAATTCGACCATTTATCCAATAGATCCTATTAAAATAATATTTATCGTATAGATGAGAATTTTCATTCAATAACCACACATCAAATTTTACCTGTTCCCTTTCGTTGGTGATAACTTGTGAACCAACGATTGGTGCGCATGTATTCAATGTAAAAACATTCCTTATAAATGGTTCACTTTCGCCTTGGCGAATGACCATATTTGCAATTTGAATAACTGGATCATGATTTGGTTCCGGAAAGATACCCTTACGTCCGGCACATTCAATATCAAAACTTAAAATTCGGAACGGTGCTACTTTGGCCCATTCACCTTCCGGTTCATGAGCAATAAACTTATCGAATGCAACGTCTACTTCGATTTGACAACGTGATTCTATTGTGGGCACACTAAATGCGGTTCTTTGTTTATATGTATTAGGTGGTAATTCGATCCAACTACAACCTACCACACCGGTATCAACCATAAATCGAATATCAAAATCAATATTACTCTCATAGCATCGACAATCTTGAAAATCGAATTTATCATAAATTATAGCTCGTTCAAGCAATCGCTTGGTAGCGGCAATGAGACGTGGCAGGGCCAATACAATTTTTATAAATTGAAATTTATCCTCGCCATGATATCCATACATTGATTGTCCCTCAATAATTGACACTTCTAGCACCGCTTCCTGTAATTGTTCTTTATTCGATCTCATGTCGGCCAAGACCACTTTATCCAAAGCTTCCTTAAACGGTTGACAATGTGTATGATCGAATCCGGTTGGCGCACCAATATACATATACGGTGTAAATCCATGCACATGACAACAAACTGAATTACCATCCATTGTAATACCGAACATTCGTATTATTTGAACTGGACCATTTTGTGCACCAGGCATACCAGGCAATGGTCTTCCAACATAATTCTCAATGTCTATTTGTTGAAATGTAAGACTGTCTTTAGATGGATTGATTTTCGGTGGAGCGGGACGAGTCTGTTGATTTGATTCACAACAATTAATGTTTATTATTAACTCGATTTTGTTTGTAAAATTTTATTTCGTAAAAGCTGCATACATACCCATTTACGATTGGTTTGCTGATTTTCTGGTCCTTCACCCACCAAATCATCCTTCTCATCCATGTTTGCCAATTCCATTTCAAAATTTCCACCCCAATCATCGTCATCTTCGTCCTCAGCACTAAATATAAATCGTGAAAATCATTTAGATTTGGCTCAAAATTTTGCAAGAAAATCACATCGAAACAATTAAGTTACCGAAATTTTTTAGCAGGAAAACTATTGGCTTGTGGTTTTCCTTGATAGGAATTTGGTTTCGCTTGATATGGCCGTTTATTATTCATTTTTATAAACTTTTATTGAACACAAAACGCAAGAAAATATTAAATTTATTGATCACAAACCATTTAAATCGATTCGCATCCAGTGCTAATTGAAGAATTCGCGCCAACCTAACAGAAAACAATGTTTCGGCGCAAATGGAAACGTCAAATGACAAATGACTATTGTTGCAGTCGGTTGCTTTTTTATTTAGATGGAGACGGTCGAACTTTGCCATTTTAGAATTTTGCCGTTTTAGAACTTTGCCATTTTACCTTATTTATTAAGTTAAATTTCGTTACAATTTCAAAAAATTATTACATTTTTTTTTCGTTACTACAATTGATATTAATCAGGCCACCACACCTTTATTTTTGGCCATTCGATTCGATTACATATTATAATTATTATTGAACGTGTCATGAATAAACAGATTATGGGCATTATTATAATTTTATTCATTAATCATAATTAATATTTCTTGAAATGGTCCTTTTAGAGAGTTGTCCTTTTATTGAGACTTTGCTACATTCAGTGAATTGATACGAATTGAATGTTTTGATTTTTATGTTCAATTTTCTAAATGCATGGATCGTATTTAAGGTTTGCATAGCTGCAAACATCTCTAATAATGCTCGATTGTGGTAAAGAAACTCGAAATAGTCGCCCTTCTGGCATACAAACACAAATTTTGTATTGTTTTTCCTCCATTTTTAAGCCGCTTCGATCTTGAACAACTGGAATTTGTTTGATGTCCAAGTATATGCCATGATTACTGGTCAAAAAAATGGTACCATTTTGTGCAGTCAATAGTACATTTTCAGCATCAAGAACAATTTCTTGGCTATTCAATTGAACACCTTCACTGCCTCGAATTGAAATTTTATTTGTTGCCTTCTTTTGTTGTGTGGTATTCAAAACTAAATCATTATTGATAGCCGATTTAATGCCGCTTGCACTCATCGATTTTACAATTAAATTGTTGGCGCCAGATGGAAGATTATATGTTGGTTTGTGCGTTGAAAAAATTACTTCGTTCGTTGTTGGACTTTTCAATTCGAAATGCGTAACACCACCGAAATGTGTTCCATTTTTACTCATCAACATTTTATTTTGGATATGACCATTTGTTGTTTGGACCATGTTAATAGCTACATCACCACGTTCCCCTAAAAATCAACCAAAATAATTTATTCTTAATTAATTGTGATCCAAATGGAAAATCGTTTCAAGTATTACCGGTTATTATTACGGGTCTGTTGAAAAATCCTTCGATAAGCCCATTTTTTTTGTATATCTTATCCATGTCAATTGATTCGAAAAATTTCACTGCATCGCTTTCTGGTACCAACTGCACAAAATCAAATCCAATTGAAAAAATAATATTTTTGAACGAAATTTTAAATAACGTACCTCTAAGTATTCCATGCCTCTACCCAATTTCAAAACACTATAAATGGTCAGTGTTAAAACTAAATTTCCAATTGTTAGCACACCTATCAGCCATACAATGATCCAAAAGGCGAATGTATTTCGATTGGATAGCTTAAGTGCATCATTTGAGTCCGATATATTTGATTTCATGTTCAGTTTTCTTGTTTGTTTGTTTTTTTCCGAATTCAAACAAGTTTCTATATAAAAATTGATTTTCGGAAGACTCGACGAATTTCAATTATTTGGAAAGAGAAACATTGTTTGTAAATGAGAGCTGATATATAATTTTTGATTTCTTTAATGTATCGCTATTTTTTCACTCAAAGGAAAATCAATAGAATTCCCTATTTGGAGAAATGTCACTACCATAAATGTCAAGTGCAGAAAATGTAATAAAAAGTTTTTCCAAATCAAAACTGTAATCAGCGCATGCGCAGCGTATGTTTTCCGTTAAGATTTTCAATCAATTAAACGATAAACGTCTTTTGTTTGTTGAATATTTGTTTTATTGATTTCAATAATAATTAAAAACACACAAGAATGGGAATGAAATGATTTCAGATGTCTAACGAATTCTATTGATTCTTATTATATTTATTTGTGTTATTTACATACTGTTTGACACATTTGACCAGCTGTTTCATTGTGTTTTTATATTTACAATGAAATTGTCCGCTTGGCGATCTTTAAATACATTTAATCATGAATATTTTTCGACCGAAAGCAGGGCTTTTATGCCCTCATTGTGCGGAACATAATTTGCATGGTCATCAACATACACTGGAAAAATAAATGAATCAAGTGATTAGGCTAAATTATATTTGATTCAAGCCAACTTTCGGGCCAATCATACTTACTGGTGTAAAGAACGATTTCAATTTCGGGGTTTTGATAGCCAGCTGGAATCCTATCGAGAATCTCTTTCTCAAAATCCTCCCAAGTTTCCAATTGATTCCATGGAATATTCGCTTCAATAGGATCGGCTAATCCACAAATTTTAAAAACCGGCATGTCTTATTCTTATTATATTTCTTTGTGTTGTAACAGTATGTCATCTTTGATACATTTGACAGATAAGTGTAAACAATAAGAATAAAGTTCATAATATTCGGTTATAATA
This sequence comes from Mayetiola destructor, assembly GCA_000149185.1. NCBI lineage: Eukaryota > Metazoa > Arthropoda > Insecta > Diptera > Cecidomyiidae > Mayetiola > Mayetiola destructor. The sequence continues at coordinate 798,617 of GL501523.1, forward strand.
AGAAAAAAGTTGTGAAAATCTTATAAATGTATTAGCAATCTCACTTATGTGCCTCGTAGTGCAAAAGCATTTTCTCTTTCTCGAGACGAATGACTAAATTATATTCGAACACACTCAATTTCATGGGTAAATCGTGGATTTGGCATTGAAATTTTCCAATCATTGTGCAAACTTGCCTTTAGATCAACAATTCTATTGTCCCGACACAGTTCGAAGGAACACTTTTCTAGTGTTTTGTTTTGATTCAAAAAAGAAGTAATTTCATCGATCGAGAATTCGCATTCAACCTGAACTTCCCTTAGCAGTTGCAGAGAACTCGTTAGTTGAAATAAATCTACTTTCTCTGGAGAAAGAATCTTTAATTTTTGTATTGACGAATTTTCCCGGATAAATCTATAGAAATCATTTTTGTTAACTTCTGAATTTGTTGAGTTGTAACCTGATGTAAGAGTGAGCTCTTTTAACTGGTGAAATGAAAAAGGTATTTTTTTTAAATAGTACCTATCCAGTTTGATGTCTAGTTTTTTTACGTTTTTGAAATGGACTGTAATATTATCGTCAAAGTGGAACAGCTCGTCAATATAGTTTATTCTTAAGTTCTGGAGATTTGGTAGGTTGTTGCTAATGCTTTGCATTACCGTTCCATTTGTGGTGAAAGGTAATTCCAAACTTGTGAGATCAGAATTAAACGGAATTTTCAGTCCGTCAATATTTCTACCAATAATTTCTAGATGTTTAACATTAGGAAAATATTGTTCGACGTTGGATATATCATATGTGGTTTCACGAAGATAAACAGCTAGTCGTTGCATATTCGGAAAAAGTTCAGCTAGCGAAATATTTTCAACGTCGGATGGTTGAACGCAAACACTTTCGACATTCACAAAGGGCTTTACGAGGGTTTGGAACGCCCCGCCTGGTTCACCAGTAATACTCAATTCAGTCAATGAACTAAATGAACAGAAATCGTTGATGTAAGCGATCAAATGATCAAAATATCCTTGCAATGTGTTTGGTGTAAAACCCGTAAATAAAGTTTTCCTCCTACCACAAAGAGAAATATCCAACTTTGTTATTAGGTGACCAAAGCAACGAAGCAATTGTAATGTTTTCTTAAACGATGTGGTATAAACGAAATTAAACCACTTGTCACTGTGAAATGACGATGGATAGGATATGGGTAGTAGACCATAAATGCACACTTTTTTTTTCCCATAATACTCAGCATATATAGATTCAGTGGCTTTCTTAAACGTTTTGTTCGAATCGGTGAAATTTAATAAATCCTCAAGGTCCAATAGATGACAGATTTTTTGAAGACATTCAATAGAAAGGTCTGTAATTTTTATTTCTCCATGTAACTCCATTGAAACGTAGTGTGGTTTTGTGTTTCTTCCGTATTTAGAATCAGTTGTCAACCTACGTATCGAAAAAAACAAAATACAAAATAATGAAACTCAAATTGAAATGAGACATGAATCATGTCACATAATAATTTTCGGTATAAATTTGCTTGATGAAATAATAATTCTTTTTTTTTTCGTTTTCCGCTAACTTTCTAAGATAGTTATTGTCAAGGCTAGAATACGTAATATTGGAGGAGCCAAATGCTCTAGGGAGGAGCGCTCCTAACAGGAACGCAGCGTTAAACGCATCAGTACACTAAAGTGCTGAATGTGAATTGCTGAATTTGTACTTTTTTTGTAATTGCTTTAAAAGCACAGATGCGTTTAGCGCTGCGTTGCGCTCTGGCATAGAGCGCTTCTCACTGATGCCGCTTCTAGGACAAATTTTCCACACAAATGCAGGGAGGAGCGCCCCTCCAATATTACGTATTCTAGCCCTGGTTATTGTAATTTGAACACAATGAATGAAAATAAATTCAACAAAAACCTTCTTCTTTTTATTTTAAATCCACATATAGCATTAGAGGTAGAATAGAATGCATAAATTGAATTCACAGAACTGTTTACAGAAAAATTTACAACATTTATTTCAACTTATATTTTTACGGAAAATAAATATTCACTGTATTTATTTTAATATTGTAAGAAAAATTTACAACTTTCGAAAAAATGGGTACTAACGATATTGAAATAACAAGTCAGTTGTGTGATGGACCAATATACAAAATGGCAGGTTTAAAATCAATAGGTATCTTCAACTTCCATATATTTATAATATTATTTATATTATACAGTTTGTATATAAAAATTGATTTTCGGAAGACTCGACGAATTTCAATCAATTGAAGAGAAACATGAGAGCTGATATATAATTTTTGATCCACTCCGAGGAAAATCAATAGAATTCCCTATTCGGAGAAATGTCACTACCATAAATGTCAAGTGCAGAAAATGTAATAAAAAGTTTTTCCAAATCAAAACTGTAATCAGCGCATGCGCAGCGTATGTTTTCCGTTAAGATTTTCAATAAATTAAACGATAAACGTCTTTTGTTTGTTGAATAACTGTTTTATTGATTTCAATAATAATGAAAAACACACAAGAATGAGAATGAAATGATTTCAGATGTCTAACTCAAAATAACGAATGAAAAAATGATGGAAATTTTGAAAATGTTATAAAAATTAAAAAACAAAAAAATTTAATAAAAAGGTTTCAAAGAAAAGAAAAACTTAAGCCACAAGGGTAATGGTTGTACGCGCTTGATTGACTTGCCAAACATCCAATTGTTCATAATCGTCAATGCATTTGTCCACTTGATCCGGTTTGAAGCCCTTTGTTGTGCAACGTTCCATGATGTCAGATATCTTTGTTGGATGTCTGGTGCCAGTTTGTTCCATGACTTCTTTGATCAAAATGTAAATCTTATCAGCCGATGATGCAACGCTGAAAATGGAAGACAAAAATTTGTCAATTAAATTTGAATAACCTGCAACAAAATAAAAAATCCAAAATCAAATCGAATACTTACGGCTTGCCTTGATGATCCGCGGATTGTGCCAAGGATGCTTTTGACATTTCCAACAAACGGAGAGCTTCTACAACATCATCTCTGTCAACAACATCTGATAAACGTAAACGAGCTAATGCAGTCGATAAACGAACAATACCCAATAAATTACGAGCCGATGTAAATGTTGTATCTTTGTTATTACGGGCATCACGACGAAGATCAACATAAGCGCTAACAATATAATCAGATAGATCAGCCGAAATGGTTGGATCTTTGCGCTTACACAATGCAATGTAGCGACGCATCAAATTCATGTCCATTGGCTTATTTGATGTTGGTGGCTGTTTTAAATGTGTGTGTACATATGCAATGTGTTTGGCCAAACGTAGATCATTGTCACGTTCGGCTTTGTCTTGAATCAACCATAATAGATCGAAACGTGATAGCAATGCTGCCGGCAATTGAATATTTTGTTCAATGGTACGCTTGTTATTGTATTTACCGAATGCCGGATTGGCTGCGGCCAAAATGGATACACGTGCATTCAATGTAGTCATAATACCAGCCTTAGCAATGGAAATTGTTTGTTGTTCCATAACTTCATGAATGGCCGTACGATCATTTTCAGCCATTTTATCAAATTCATCAATGCAGCATACACCTTGATCGGCCAATACGAGTGCACCGCCTTCCAAAATCATTTCGTTGGTCAATGGATCTTTCATAACGGCAGCTGTTAAACCAACACCGGATGAACCACGACCAGTTGTGTATTGACTACGGATAGCCAAACGATTAATGTAACCCAATAATTGTGATTTGGCAACACCAGGATCACCCATCAAGCATATATTAATGTTACCACGGATACGCATACCATCTGGTCGTTTATCAACGCCACCAACTAACAATAATAGCAATGCTTTTTTCACATCCAAATGACCGAAAATTTCTGGTGCAATACTGCTTGCCAAACGAGCATATAAATCATCTTGAGCCAATTCGGCTAATTCTTCTTGCGTCAAATCGGCATTCGTTTCGCTTTCATCATTTTGATTTAAACATTTGATTTTCTATGGGCGAAAAAAAAAACAATTTTAATTTTTTTAATACGTATTTCGCAACCACTACTAAGTTCAAGAATAATAAAGTAATACTTACATGAGCTTCAATATAAGTTTCGCTGAGCAAACCGGATGCCATTTGTCTGAAACCCGATCGCAAAATGGGCAAAAAGATACCAGTAATGATGACATGGTCACCCGGCTGAGCTTGTCGTGTAGCTTCACCGCGGCACATAATTGTGACTGAACGTGGAATGTGACCGACTGGCACTTGATCGCTGTGTTCTTGAATCTTTATTTCTTGGAATTTAATAAATTTTGATCCACGTGTTTGTAAATACAATCGGCCACCCGATTTATTAACACGACAATCTTCCGATTGACAATCGGCAACCGGCATAAATTGCAATGAATTGATCGGTTGATATGTCTCAGCACCACAACGATCACAAGTATAGGTAGCCACGACCATCATTGGCTTAACTTCAGTACAACGTGTTACAATACCACGAACCGATACCAATTTTCCAATTGATTCCGCTTTTACCTCACGAATGGAAACTGGTTTTTGCAGAGTTGGTGCTTTGAATGTTAATTCGCTGTAATTGAAAATCCGAATTTTTATCATCAATAAATGAAATATGAATTATTCATTTATGAAAAAATAAATGAAAATACTGAAAACTTACAATCGCTTCATCAGTTCGGACGGAAAACTATTTTTTGGGTCGCGAATTTCGTTAGTATTGCGTATACGAGCTTCCATCAACAAACGATGCTCAATGTATACATCCAAGCAATCCTTTGCAACAACGGTGCGCTCTTTATATTGCGGTATCAATTCCAAAATCACTTCGGAAAATAAATTCGAATATCGACGTGTATTTTGTAAAATTGCTTCAACAAGCGATTCGTTAAATTCATGCAAATCATCGAGTTCGATGTTTAATTCGATCTTAATTTGGAAATTAAGTTTTTTTTGTTTTTAATTATTTCAAATTCAATCGATGGCATTGGCCATCACCAAGCATATTTTTAAACTTACTTGTTCACGATGAGCAATATTAACCAATTGGCTGGCATATTTAAAGAATTTTTCTCCATCTTCATTTGTTTGACAAAATTCCGTAAGGAATGCTTTGATTGACTCTGAAAATTGAAATACAAAAATTCCATGAGCCAAATTCGACTCTCCGCAAGTATGAGTTAAAAATTTCCCTCAATAAACGAAACAAAATATACCTTTATCCTGAGCGTAATCACGGCGAGCCATTTTCTTTTATTTATTTTTTTTTCTCAAATATTTCAAAATAAATTCAGTGGTCAATATTTTTGGATTGTTTGTTACGATGGAATTTCTTTTATTTTAATTAATTTCTTCCAAATTTTTTTTTTCATCTAAATAATCAACTGTACAGCTTGTGAAAGCATACACCAATTGGCAGCAAAACAACGGTTGTGCGTTTTTTTGGCGCTAAAATATTTTGACATGAAGTTGTCTGTGGAACGTAGTATTGTCACAGATAGTCGAATTGCAATTGAATTGAGAGCGTACTTAAGTACTCAAATACTTAAGCAAGATTCAAATAAAAGAGAAAACAAAAATTTTAGTTCAAAAATTAATTTATTTAAGTATTATTATCATATTAGTTAAATGTGAATAATATTGCTAAAGCATCGACAAAAATGTTTCTTAATAACACAAAAAGCGTTCACTCGTTTATCGGTTGCTTAGATTAGCGTTAACTTCATCTTCTTCAGATTGTAAAATTAGCGATCGTCGATACTCCATGCGTGCACATTTCGGGCATTTTTGATTTTTTCGTAGCCAACAGGCACGATGAAATACCGTACGGCAATTTTTACAATGAATGGCACCATCATCAAAAGGAAATAGAATCTCCACATTGCTACATATTTCACATAAATATCCTTTTCCGGAGCATAGTTCACATTTTCGAATGTGCTGTTCAAACATTGCAAACAATTGATTAAGAAATTCAATTAGTAATCCATTTTCAACGCCAATCAAATCCGCTATGCTATACATATTCACATTTTGAACCAAATGCCGTTTGCAACCAATTGAATTTTCTAATAGTTTTTCCATTGTAGCGATTCGACATTCAGTTAAATAGCGTCGCATATCATTTAAATTTGATCGAAGTTTTTTCACCAAACTTAGATTTTGTACATAAATGAAAAGTTTTGGATTCTTGACTTCTAAATCGATGACTGGACGATTAATGGTTAACATAAGCTCTTGAAGTGTGGCTAGAAAAAACATTGATTGGATTGTGCAAATGAATTAAGAAAGTTTTGAATATTTTAATAAATATAATTCAATTTACCTCGGCACACTCTGTACGGTGTAAAGTCCCAATTGTGTAGGATGCGAGCTGGTATCGGCACTGTATCATTCCAATGGCATGTTGGACAATAATAAAATCCAGTGTAATCACAAATCCTTGGTTCGACCCATCCGCCCTCTAATCGCAAAAAGAGATAATACATTCAGTCCATTTTGGATTTCAGATTCCAGATTTCAGAAGCTCGCAACAATAACAAAATGATAATAAGATTCAGCCTAAAACATCAAACCAACTAACTCTATTCAAAATATTTTTAAGCCTATTTTGTTTGTATTTCTGTTAGAAAATATTTTGAGAAATAATATATCGGATTCGGAAGCTAAAGAAACTAGAAAAAATGAGAAGGTACCAAAAATAAAACTAAAAGATGTTGAGTGTCTATGGTGAATTGAACATGGAAAATATTTCACCTGCTTTGCTGCGTAATCCTAAGCAGTAAAACCAACCGGGAAAATCTAAAAATGTTCCAAATTTCATTCAATGACAGAGAATAATGAATTTAAATGGGCTAAAGAATTTGAATTTCGTATTGGAAAGTGGAAATGGCAAATAGTTTTAGAGATTAAAAGATGCTTTCTTTTATTCTGAATGATGATTCAAACAATACTTACTGAAACTGAGCGAAGCCTGGCATTCGGCACATTTATATGCCTGAAATGATAGGCCATTCTCTGGGCAAATTTCTTCTAACGATTCCTTTCGTTCGGATGTTATAACATGGGCACACACTCGAATTACATTCTCTAAGCATTTGTAATGAACTCGAAAACTACAATCACCACAAATATATGAAGCTTGAACAACACTCCAAATAATTCCACCACAATGATCACAATGCGGTTGAGCTGCTGCCGTTGAAACTTTTTGATGATGATCGACAAAATGATGACCAAGAATAATCTGTAAAATTCAAATTAACAACTTTTGAACATAAATAAACTAAAATAGTATCGAATACCTTGTACATTGAGCTTCTTTTTGATTGATCTGTTTGATTTGCATCGTCAATCTCTTTCAAACGAAATCGCAATTCAACCAAATGTCTTACAAGCCATTTTCGTTCTGTCGAACATTCATCTGTGATGAGCACAAGCTCTTTACATTTTTCAATGGCATTTGTAAGATCTTCAACGGATGCATTCTGATCCAATATCAACTGGCACTGTTCTTTAATCAATGTATTTGGAATTGATTCTTCGAATTTGTTTGATTGATGATCCGAATCACTCATCGAACTTTCAACTTTGGACGGAAATATATTATCATCATCCAGACAATCCATTTGACAATACAATTTCGTAATTTTTGCGTAATGATTTTTGATTTTTCTTTATTTCGAAGAAATTTTTCTTAAACTAAAATCAAACATTTAAAAATATTTGGTATAAAAATTCATTGAAAAATCCACTTCCAAGGTTTGTACGAAAAGAAAGAAAGAAAGAAGGGGGAAAAAAAGTTGCATGGAATCTTTATTATTGTTTTTACTCTTTTATTTGTAAAGAATGACAGCTGAAACTGACATTTCATAGAAACATTGAATATTTACTGAATTCGTCAATATAAATGAATACGTTCAATCACGCCCATTCCACAAAACTTTTCTCATACAAACAAAGCATTCATTTTTTGTGCATAACAAAAATATCAATTTTTTTAATTTTGATGAGAATAGCAATTAACGAATGAGTAAAATCCAAAAGTCATCGATTTTTGTTGTTGTTGGAAATTTCAAACAATTGATCTTATGAGTTGATGAACCAATTTAAATCTCGCCATTTGCATTCCGAATAGTAGTGATTCATTGATATTTGACAGTAAGATTTTGTGTTTCATTGTTTCTATGTGAGTAGGAAAATTATCCAAAATCGAACTTATATGTACTCTATCAATAAATAATTGTGTGTGTTTTCAACATCGACTTCAAGAAAAAGACGTAAAAGAGTCGAAAAAATGAGAGCCTACGACGTACCACTCGCAAAATGTTTAGCTGGGGTGAATATTTGGAATTTTGTATTAGTTTTTGTGAAAAATATGAAGTCTAATTGTTTGATCGCTATCCATTGTCCTTTATGTGATATCATCAATGAAATAATTGTGTATGTTTTTTTCTAACAATTTGCAGTACCAATATGTTGCTCAAACCAAAAAAGATGTCACCGATGTGACGGAAACGTACCGTGGTCTCAACTATAAGTTGGAAAATTTTGGTGAGCGAAACGATTCCATTGTTTGCTGTGTATCGAAAATTATTACAAATTTTTCTTTTAAATTATTTTTTTAGTGTTCAACGATGGCACCAGCAAAGAGTTACTTAATATCAATGGTACGATTCCCGTGGTCTATAAAAGTAAGTAAAAATTTGAATTTCAATTCGCCACGTAATAGTTTCGGAGTAATCAATGATAACTATTTTCAAATAGATAACACTTATCACATACCGATTTGTATTTGGTTAATGGACACACATCCATACAATGCACCATTGGCTTATGTGACACCAACGTCTGACATGCAAATCAAAGTTTCAATGTATGTTGATCACAATGGAAAAATCTATTTGCCATATTTACACGAATGGAATCCAGTAAGTGTTCACTGTCCACTGTCCACTGTCCACTGTTCACCACTCATGAAATTTGTGTTGTTGTCGAATATATCAAATGGTTTTTCCTTTTTTGGATTTCAGTCATCATCTGATCTACTTGGTCTTATCCAAGTAATGATTGTTACATTCGGTGATATGCCACCGGTTTATGCAAAACCAAAAGAATCGGTTACTCCATATCCATCACAACGTAAGCATTTTAAAGTTATGATTTATCATGATAAGACGTGATTTGATGTTAATTTAAAGCGTTTATTATGTCATTGTAGCAATGATGCCACAGCCTGGTGGAGCTAATTCCTCATATTTACCATACCCAGGCTCTGGTGGCAATTTTCCACCGTATCCTACAAGTAATTTTGGTGCCTTTCCGTCGTATCCGAGTGCAAGTAGCTCATCGAATCCACCTTCAAGCGGTGGTTATCCACCGTATATGCCACAAAATCCAATACCAAGCGGAGGTTACAATAACTTCTATGGTGGAGTAAGTTCAAAATTCTTATAATTTTCCCATTAAATTTCCATTGAATTTCCATTTTGATGAATCATTAATATAATTGTTCAGCAAACAAATACATCACAAGATGGAACAATGACAATAACTGAGGAACACATTAAGGCGTCCCTTATCAGTGCAGTTGAAGATAAATTACGCCGACGAATACAAGAGCGTGTAAATCAATATCAAGCCGAAATGGATACATTGAATCGGACAACTCACGAATTGAGAGAAGGTCGTAACAAAATCAATGATATTACATCAAAATTGGAACGCGAAGAGAATGATTTGAAAGCAAATATTGCCATTTTACAAGATAAAGAAAAATCATTGGAAAAATCGTTGGAAACATTGGAAAAAGTTGATGAAATTGATGTTGATGAAGCGGTCACTACAACAGCCCCATTATACAGACAGTGAGTTTAATCACAACATTTCAGCTATTATTTATTTTATATTTTTTCTAATTTTTATCGTTTTTGTTTGATCAAAATTTGATTTAGATTGTTGAATGCATATGCTGAAGAGGCTGCCATTGAGGACACTATTTATTATATTGGAGAAGCGTTGCGAAATGATGTTATAGAGTTAGAAGTATTTCTTAAGCATGTTCGTCAATTGTCAAGACGCCAGTTTATGTTGCGCGCTTTGATGCAAAAATGCCGACAAAAGGCGGGACTAGCTGGCTAAGATTTTCCAATGATTTTCACCAATATTCAACAATCAAATACCCCAAAATCAAAATATTGAATAAATTTACGATAGAAATAATTCGAAAAACAAATACAATAATACTAAAGTTGTTTTTTCTTTCTTTTTTTTTTTTTTTTTTTTTTTGGTTTTGGTTGTTAGTCCTTTATTTTGAATTTTTATCGCACTATAATCGAATTAATCATTTGATCGTGCTGAATAGTGACTTTGGAAAACCGTCTAGAACCACTTATACATCATATTACGCAATAATTGATAATCTTGCAAATTTTCATTCTTTCCAATAGTTGAAATGACCTGGCATTTGTTGTTTGTGTATTTTTCAACTGTTTGACGAATTGTGTCATTGCCAGTTTTTTCGACTGCTTCGATATAGTCTTTAACTGAAACTCGATAACCGAGTTCTGAGACTTGTTTACCAATATCGATGCAATTTCCTCGTGTGCCTACAATGAAATAAATAATTATTATGAATTTAGGAACAATACAGCTGTGGATACGTACCGTCGGTGTTGATCAAATGCTTATTAATCAAACGGTTCCTTGCAGTTTGTAGATCGGCATCCGGAATTTGACGGGTAAGACGATGAAAATTGTAAATAATAGTTTCACAAAAATCGATACATTTCATGATATCATCAACAACACCATAAACACCAAACAACCCGGTACCAGTATAGCAATGATTGAAGGCTTCAAAATTTAAGACGCCCTCTATTAAAATAGAAAAGAATTCAAATCCAAAAAATGTTCAATTATTCAATTAAATTCAAATGAAAACATTGTACCTAATGTGTCTTCATTTTGGCCTTCTGATCGATGCCATTTGCCAAGTAAAGCTGTAGCAATATCGAGTGGAAGACGGTCTGTACTATCCATGCTGCATCCTTTAACACCATAAGCAATATGAGCAACTGGAATCGAATCATCACGAATACGGAATTCTGAACCGGTATAACGGCATTTCGTTAAGATTCCAGTTGGACCACCATCAAAACTGTCGTCTAATTGACCAAGATGTTGTTCGGCCATTTGTTGTAATTCACGATGATTAACACCACCAGCAGCAGCTAATACAGCCCGTGACGATTTGAAATGAGTGTCAACAAAATATTTTAAATCTTTTGATTGAAACGATTTTATATTTTTCTGTGGACCGAGTCTATTTTGTGCTAATGGTGTATCCATGAAAGCGGTATGATGCAAATAATCCATGGTAATTTGTGGTAAATTTGGTTCGATATCTGCATGCTCGCGTAATGCTTCGTTTTTGGCTTGTTCCAATTCGGCATCATTGAATTTTGCATTTTGCACAACATCGGATAAAATTTCGATCAATTTCGGTACATCTTTGTTTAAACATGTACCATAAACGGCAGTCAGTTCACGAGATGTTTCTGCATGCAATTTAGCACCAATTTTAGCGATTTCAGCTTGAATATCGGCTGCTGCACGTTTTGTGGTGCCTTTAAAAAAAAGGCGACTTATCAAATTGCATGCACCGTGCTGTGATGGCTCCTCATAACGTGAACCAGCTTGAATAAATACACCGACCGTTGTTGTATCCGTATCGAGCGATTGTGAGGCAACCTTTAAATTGTTATTGCACACTGACAGCTCAGTTGGTGGAATGGCATCCAAAGCACCACGGAATGAAGCTTCATTATGTGAGCTTTTAAATCGCTGTGATTTATTTAAAAAATAAAATAAAATATTTAATTATTTATCATTATATTACAAAAAAAAAAAAACTTTTGATAATTTTCAATTGAAATGTTTTGGAAGATGAATTTTTCAGATTGACTTTTGTGAAAGTGTGTGTGTGTTATTTTTTTCTGTACTTTGTTGTTGCGTAATATTCGTAAGCATAGGAATCGATTGAATTATGAAAATACACTTTTTTGAAATAACCAGATATTTATCTATTCCACTTGAAAAACAATCAGAAAAACATAAACACAAAATTCTAGTGGATTTTACTTACTCGTGGAATTTGATTCAAGATCAAAGATGTTCTCAACAATTTTGAAGCCATGTTCGTTGAATTTCTGACGAAAATATCCAATGTTACGTCGAATTGATTTTGCTCACAGTTTAATATGTCATTTCATATTATAACTTATGTGTGAGCAAATCAAGATGTAGTGGCTATTTTACTCACGGATTGCACCTGTGTGTGTGTGAGTCATGAATAATGGTGAAAAAGCTACTCACATACTAATGCGCTGCTAACTTCAATTCAAATGATGACATTTCTTGTTAGGCCGGCCACGTAAATAATTTGTTAGCAACAATTCGATCTTTAATTAATCCAAAACAATTAGTCAATTTTGAATCCTGAACAAATCGTAAGTAACAATTGTCCACTAATTGAACGATGGACTGTTCCGATTAATTTGATAACATTTATTCATTCAATTTCGAATAGAAAATGGAATCACTATCACGACATGTATTACCAATAAATCCGTCAGTGTTTCCACATTTGGCAACTGTTTTATTGATAATCGGAACGTTCTTCACATCCTGGTTCTTCGTTTTCGTTGTATCACGACCAAAAGTATCCAACAAAACTGGGCTTATTTTCAAGGAAATGTTGATCAGCTTATTTGCGTCAATATTTTTGGGTGTCGGCTTGTTGTTCCTGCTTTTATCAGTTGGCATTCATGTATAATGTATAAATAAATAATCATCGCAATCGATAATTGTGTTCTCAATCATTCTTCTGAATATGAAAAAGAAAGCGAAACAAATTTTTGTCCCTATTCAAGTCCAGATGTCCTGTGTCTTTCACGTAATAAATTACACACTCACAAACAGTGTCATCTGGTTATATTGATCAAGTAAACTAATAAACTCAATTTGATAACTGATTTCAAACTGAAAAAAAAATGAAAATGCATAATTTTCTCGTTTTATTTTTATTCATTTTTTTTGTGTTGTTGTTCATTATAATCGAACATATTCTATTAATGGAACATAATCGTAACATTGTATTCATATACGGCTACAAAATGGATGTCATTGTTTTGTAAATGTCCAACCCAAATCGAACTTAAACTTTGAGATGTTGCAAACGACGATTAAGATCTCCAAACTTCAAAATTTTTCGAATGAAAAATTCACCATAGCGATGCGACATTTTTGTATCGGCAATGTGAATCATGTCATTGTCAATGTAAAAATCTAATTCCGAACCGGAAACAAATTTTCCATCAAGACCGCTTGAACCTTCTGACCATACCATGTTTTTCATTTTGTGCTTGAAACACAACAAATGTGTCAACAAATTACCAATATTACGTTCGTCTGCCTCTTTGTTCATGAATGCGGCCAATTTTTCCAATGGAAGCGTCGTATACAATTTCAAATAAGAACGAATGGTTGGAAGTTCCTGTTGTTGCTTCACTTCATCCATGAACACTTGTGTTTGATGTTCCATTGGCTGTTTAATGAAATCACCTTCAGCCAAATCGACTGGCGGTGGACATGGTGAAATAAATTTTGGGCTGCCAAAAACGAAGAAAGTGCGAAAAGTTTCCAAATCACCACATTGCATTTGATACATACTTTCGTGGTAGTTTTTGTCGCTGTTGAATGAAAATGGAATGAACATATAAAAAATATTGTTTAGCGAAATTTTTTAATTTTTTTTGGTTTCGTTGTGCTGCCAAAATTCACTTACCGTAATTGTTGCTGAATCGAATCGTCAATACATTGTGGATGCAAAACCAAACAAATGGTTAACAATTGATACATTTGCTCGGTTTGTTTATTAATTTGATCATTTTGATATGATCGGGAGCTGTACAATTGTTTTGTACGTTGAATGTACAAAAGAATTGAACTGAATGTACGAATAGCATCCGTATAACGGCGCATCATCATATAAGCAAAACCAACATAATATGATGTCGAAATTTGACAGGCCGGAATATGTGTGTATTGATTTTTCTTATGAATTTCAATTGGTTCCAATACTTTAATGGCTTGATAATAATCACCAAGCAATGAATGCAAACGTAACATTTCAATCAAACTGAAATAACCCAACATTCGATACAATGAATGACGTCCAAATGGTCCGGCAACTGAATCTGGATCACCACCCGATGCTGCAACTTCCAATTGTGATTTAATATTTGATTTTTCAACCAGCGAATGCAATACATTCAAAATGCACAAAATAGTCCAGTGATTTGTGTGCTTCAGAATGTTCAATTCTTCTTCGGATTTATCGTTGAGACGTGCACGATATTGGGCATAATTTTGAAATTGATAAACAAATTCATCAAGCAATTCCCATAACCAAATGTCTGGCAATTCTAATGCAACCGGTTCAGGTGCCGACAATATATAATTGAAGAAACTGCAATAATTCAAAAATGAATCGGCACGCTCTTGAATGGTTGGCCCTTCTGGGATGCGAGCATAAATGTGACGAAAGTACAATTCTTTGTACAAAATCATAAATACTTCGTCGCTGCCAATGATATCGCTAACTTGAGCCTCATTTGGCCAAGCTCGTTTATCGTAATATTGTTCACTTAATTTTGGAAATGTATTTTCATATAGATTTTGAATGTCATAAACAGAACCCTCTTTGATTACACTTCGAAAATATTCAATAAAACTTTTGACCATTTCTGGTACTTTTGGCATATTCATGTTGCGTTCATATTCAAAATCAAGATTTGGATCACCGGTATGGCTATCCTCATCGTACATATAATCACGATCATACTGCAAATACAGAGAGAAGAAATTGTCGAAATACATCAGGAAATATGTTTTTATGTTTTATTTTATTTTTTATTTTTTATTTTTTTCGGTTGAACAAGATGGCGTACAGCCTATTTAGGTTAGGTTTGCGCACAATAAGAACAAATTTTCACTTGTTAAATGCATTTTTGAATAGAATAAAAATAATTTTTCTCAATCGATGATTTGTAATGATACTTACATTATCGTAATCGTCTTGGTCCAACATTTTGATAATTTCAATTTATTTGAACTTGATAATCAAAACTTTACGTATGCAATTCCTTTGCCACACCGCTTTCAATCACTTTATAGCTTTTGGAGTGAATGAATGACAATTGCCAACAAGCTAACGCTACCGCATGTATATTCCAATGTATGCGTTTGTGGTGGTGTTTGTAATGGTTGTAAAAACAATAAATCAGATGCATTAACTGGTTTGGTCTCAACCAGAATTTATTTAGCCAATAATTAATTTGATTATGTGAATTTAAGACTTAGATTTATGGCCAAAATGTAGATGCCTGACGAATGGAAAATCAAAATACGGAATTCATGTGTTTACTGAAAAAAGTCATTGAACGCACTGGATCACCGATTTACAATCTCTAGAAAATAATAAATAAATATATCATCCGAAATAATAGCAGAATGTCAACTAAAATAATATTTATAATCGTACATCCGACAATGTTTTGATGCTCTTAAAGCTGAAAAAATGAGAAAATTTTCTCACAGTTTCTGCATTTTGGAATTTAAATCGAGCGCATCCATCCGCTTTGACTAGTTGTATAAATGTCATTATGACGTTTCATTTAACGGAGCTATCAAAAAATACGAATGAAATAGGCAAAAATAGAAAATGAGCTGAATAGAAATTCAGCCAAAAAGGTTAAATTCCAAATCCATTTTTCCATGAAATCGTCTCAAATAATTTACCTAAAAATTGATTTTTTTAATATAACATTTTGATACTTCTCATCCAAATTCATGCAGAAAGTTGGAGAAATCAGGAGGAAATTAAATTATTTTTTTTTTTTTGTAACGGGATCAAAATACGGAACAACAAAATAAGAAAAACAAAGTGAAAATTGACAATAGAAATGGCAACAAAACGTAAATCAGCTACCGCAACAACAAATATGAACTTTCGGCCGGCTGGTTTTGATGGGCCACGTACAGAAACAAAAGGAACACGTCCGACAACAGCACCGGCAAGCGTACGTGAAGTATTGCTGATGATGTTGATTCACTTGTGTAAAAAGATTATATTCTTCGATATTAAACTTAAAGTTGCACTCTATTTAGGTAGCCTGTTTTTAGTGTCGCTAATTGGTGATTTTGCACCATATCCAAAAACATATTTCTCACGATCCGACAATGTATTCAATGTGTATTTTGTAAAATGGGGCTGGGCATGGACATTAATATTGAGTGTGCCATATATTGCACTTACGTCGTTTGTTCTTTGTTGTGGAGATCGTCGAAAGATCATTAAAGAGCATATACCACGGATTGTGATTGCGACTGCATTTTGGCTCATATGGACAAAGGCATTTAATTTCATTGAAACCTTTTATGGGCGATGCAATGCGAAAAATTTCGATACGAAAATATCATGTTTGAAGGGAGGCCATTTTTGGAATGGTTTCGATATATCGGGTCATGCATTTATTTTAATTTATTCAAGTTTAGTATTAATTGAAGAGGCACGATCGATTATCGGTTGGGAAAATATTAAAGAGCATTTACGTAATGAGGAGCACAATCGGGCCACACGAGAGGATTCATCATCGAATCCATTGCGCAATTTAAATGATAATGAACTGAAGGAGGTACGTGTTTCATATGACAAATATACACCATATATACGGGCTTTATTTATTGCAATGACTGGCCTACAATTGCTGTGGGATGTTATGCTGGTATGCACAATGTTATATTATCATAAGATGGTTGAAAAAGTGCTCAGCGGAATATTTGCAATTTTAACATGGTTTTTCACATATCGTGCCTGGTATCCGGTGTATTCGTTACTACCAAGTACCGTTGGCCAAGGAAATTTTTTTTATCAAAAACCAAAAGCACCTACAACGATTCCGTTGCGTAAACATTCGGCTACTTACACCAGTTCACCATCATCATCATCATCATCAAAAACACCGGAAACACCAAAAACATTCATGGGCATGCCACTTTATACACAACGAGCGGCTGAATAGACAAAAACATTATTATCCCCACGAATGGTCGTCACCTCCTCTCGAATTGTAGTTTTCGTTTAGTTTTTAGACTTCTGGTTGTTGTTGATGCTTTAGGCTGAATTGGTGCAATTTTTATTTAGTAATATATGTATCTGTTAATTTGGTTGATTATGATAATTTGGTATTATGGGAATGAAAAATGGATGGTGATTGCTGAACAAATTCATAATTTGTTGCTCATTACCTCTCTCATCCAGTTTTCCAGATTAAATTCATACCAAAAAAAAAAAAAAAAAAATAGAAAAAAAGCTTTAAAAATGACAAATACCCTTGATGATGGTACAGTTAAATCTCTATAAAAGGACCATTCCACATTTGTGGACCACTTGGCCGACAACCAAAGTGGTCCTTTAAGGGGAATTATACTGTGTATCGAGCGTGACTCTCCCATTAGCCCTAAGATATTTTTGTAAATGAGCCGCGAATAAAAACCAATCGAATTAACTATCATTTGTATTTTTATTCAATTCAAAACGTGAATTCTTTTCCATTTACCATTTACTCACATTTTAAAAATAATATACCCAAAGATAACAGAAGCCAAACAAATAGTGGATATTGTATAAATCTGTGGCAATTTATACCATGCAAATGTAATTGTTGATTTCATTTTGGGCAATGATTGTTGAAACGTTTTACGAGATTTAATTCGTCGATAATATTTTGATAAGAAAGGACGTGATCCATCGGTCCAAAAATGATTCTCCAAACCCAAAAGACTCAATCGATGCAAAAACATGCCCAAGCTGATGTCAGCAATTGTGAATTCGTTGCAGCATAACCATTCATTCGATTGATCTAAAAAAAAAAAAAAAATAAATAAAAATCCAATTTTTTATGATTCTTTTTCAAGCGATCGATTTTTCTTACTCACCAAATTGAATTTGAAGTTCATTTTCGATTTCCGTTAGCAAATCCGTTACAGCGTCAATAAGCTTTTGAAATTCTTCAATATTTGCGATGTTTTCATATTTAATACGTTGCATTTTCACTCTCATCAGTAATGTGTCACGTTGCAATGGATTTTTTTCGGCATATTCTTCCATTTTGGTAAGCATGCTGTGTTCTGATTCTGTAATTGAAATTCAATTTATTGATTTATTGTTGATATTAATGCGCTTAATTCGATTTTGTAATATTACGTAAAATTCCATCACGTAATGGTCCAACGAAGGGTAATTTAGCATCTGAAACTATGTAAGGATGTAGAATCGAGCCCACGCTAATAATACCGATTGGTAATTGACAAATTTTCCGATGAAACTGTATGACTTTTCTTTGAATTCCAATATTATCCGTTGGAAGTAATGCCGCATGATTCTCTATTATGTAACAAAACATTTTTTATTCTTTTATCAAAATCATTGACCACAATAATACGGACGATCGATTGTAATACGAAACATTTCAATGATTTACCATTTGTGAAATTCACTTCTAAGTAATTGATGATTTGATTTGATGACGGTACGATTAATGTTTCGTTTTGTAAAACGGGCACATCGATTTTGGGGCTCATTTGTATGAACCAATTTGAGTACTGCTCTCCATTATTGACATCTATTTCTTGCAAAGTGCACGGAATGTTTTTTTCATTTAAAACAAAAAGCACCTAAAAGTATTCAGTTTTGTGATAAATTTTTCATTGGATCGAAGTCCCGTTATCGATTTCAGATTTAAATGAATGAAAAATGAACAATTAAATGATTTGCGTGAATCGCTTGTTAGTTAAATAAATAATGCATTTAATTTTTTTTTTTTGCACAAAATAAATAGAAGAAAGAGAAACATTACGACAAAAAATCGAATGACAAGATAACAGGGATAAATAGCATTATGGCAAAACCTTGAGTGTGCAAATTCAAGCGTAACATGGAAATAATTCATTTTATTATATTGAATTTTGTGTTTTTTTTTTTTTTTGCTGTGTTCATTCAATTAGATCATTTTGTTGTGAATTCGCATTTAATTTGGAGCTTTAAATGAACATTACAATATATTTCACAACTACAATCAAACCGCGAATCTGTGATATGAAGGGATTAAGTATTGCAATGATTATTTATTTTATTGACTCGGAACGAAAATCATATGATCGTTGCGAATCACATGATTTTATGGAATAATGAAGATAAATTTTGCAAAAATAGCCGAAGCCCATTCTCAAAGCGAATAATTTTCTATATTTTGATGTAAAATCCATGAAAATTACGGCCTACCTTACCTTTTGCGAATAATAATTAAATGGATGATAGTAAAGAACAAGTCCATTCTGATCATTTGGCTTTCTATTGTACTTTGCGCTAAAAAACTGACCCATTGCCAAGCTTTATTGCTGATCGAACTGTTTATCTTTTCCTTTTCCGATTCCCCGACTAATAACTTCGAGCCGTAATCTATTTCGAATAAAAAATGAATTAAATTTTTTTGTACAACTGATGATGGCAGAGTATCATCACCTGACACTCGGGAAATGGTAAAAATCTGCGAAAATGAATCTCTATCGTATCATGGCCAATAAATTTTTCAACCGATTAACGAAGCGTAACCGCTTAAATTTTAAATTAGTAGTCGCGCGCGCTTTTAACTTTCATTGCAAAAATAATTGTAAAATGATAATTAAATGCACTAGCCTAATCAAAACTTTGACATAACGATTCTTTTTACAGTTGATCAGCGACTTTGAATCCGAAACAAAAACAATTCTCACATTAAACGTTCATTTTGCTATTATCGGCTATGTGCAATCATAAAATTTATATCGTACAATTAGTAGTTACTGACAGCAATCACATGAATATCATCGGTCTTTGTACCGTGTATGGCAATCACATGAGAGCGACAACGAACCGATTCTAATAATATTTTTTAATGTGCACATTTGTAAAATGAAGAATTAAACGCATCCATTTTTCCAATTCAAAAGCGTTGACATTTGAAGCACGAATGAATGAAAGAAAATGTGATAAAGTAAACATGATTGAACATTGAAACGTGTGTGTCGCATGTTGTTATATCTTGTAAATTTCAATTAAATTGAAAATAAAACGTTGAGCGTTCGATCAGAATATCAAAATGAGCAATCCGTTATTTGGTGATGATTCCAGTGAAGAGGACACCAACTTCAAAACAAATAAAGATTTTGCTAAATCGTACAATAAATATAGGCAAAAAGAATTGTTGAAGAAATGTAAGTACCGGTGCTGATCGCAGAATTGAAGATTCTTATAAAACATTTTACAATATTACAGTAAAAGATAAAGACGGAGGCAATGATTCTGATTCAAGTTCAGATTCTGATAGCTCAGATGATGATGAAATAGCATACAATCCAAAATTTGATGAAGAGTTCCTTAAGACGTTGTCATCGTTGAAACGAAAGGATAATACTATTTATGAAAAATCGACGACATTTTTCGAAGAAGAGAACATTCTACCGGAACCGAGCAATCTGGCTGAGAAAAGGGACGGAAACAAATTAACTGTGAAGCAATATGAACAGGAAAATTTATTAAAACATGGTGGTATTTACGCAGATGATGAAGAAATTGGCACCGAATCAAAGCGTCCAGAATCGCCAACATTAAATGAAGAACAGAAAATGATTAAAAACGAATTCAAGAGAGTGCTCACCACGGATGTTTCGGATGATGAAGAAGATTTTGGCGGCTTATTTACAAAGCGTCAAAAAACAAAAACTGAAGAGGTATTTATTGCGTAGATAATAATTTATACTTAAATAAAAATTATTATCAGTTTGAATAGTTGATTTATTAATCGGAACAGGAAGAGGATAATAAAGAACAAAAGAAATGGTTGAAAGAGCATGAGGAGCGCAAGGGCAAAAGCATCGATGAAATTTGGTCTGGTTCAAAATTATCTAAAGATGACAAGTTCTTACGGGACTACATTCTTTCGAATGGCTATGCCGATAGAGAGGATGATGAAATTCCAACGTATGATGAAATTGTGGCCGATGACGATTTTGAAGAAAAACAAACCGAATTCGAACAAAAATATAATTTTCGGTACGAAGATCCAGATCAGGAGTTCATTAAACGATATCCAAGAACAATTGAAAGTTCAGTTCGTAAAGTTGACAATCGTCGAAAAGAAAAGCGTATCGAACGCACTGAACGAAAGGAACGTGAAAAGAAGGAGAAATTCTATGAAATTGAAATGTTAAAGGAATTAAAACGAAAAGAAATTGAAGACAAACTTGCTCAATTGAAAGCTGTAACCGGCACGGATGACATAAATATTGAAGATTTCGATTTGGATGAAGATTTTGATCCGGACGAATACGATAAAAAAATGAATGAAAAATTCAACAATGAATATTATAAGGTGGATGAAGGTGACGAAAAACCAGAGTGTCCATCAGATATTGAAGACTTGAAAGTGGAAAATTATGATGAATACGAACTGGAACGCGGAACGAATGACGGTGCACATTGTGAAGATGAGGATTTCAATATGGATTGTGATTATGAGGCAACGGCAGATGATCAGAAGAAATCATTCCAAGATGAAATTATCGAGAGTACTCGAGGCCGAAAAAGGCGAAAACGCAAATCTAAATTCACCGAAGCATTGGAACAAAAAAAACCCGTTTTTGATCCGAACGATAAGACATTTGATGAATATCTGGATGAATATTATAAACTGGACTGTGAAGATATCATCGGCGATGTGAAATGTCGTTTTAAGTATGTCGAAACGGTTCCATGCGACTATGGGCTGTCTGTTGAAGAGGTATGTTACACATGTTGATCAAAATGATATTTAGAAGGACCAAAAGTTTTTTTATTTGTTTTTTTTTTTTTTTCTAAACAACAACTATTTCTCTTGCTAGATTTTGCTGGCCAAAAATAAAGAGTTGAACGCATGGGCAAGCCTCAAAAAGGCGACGCAAATACGTCCGGAACACGTTGAAAAGAATGATCAAGCTATCTTCCAAAAGAAATCACGAAATGAGAAGCTGAAGAGAAAAATTTTGTTGAGCCTATATGAGCCGTAAGTAAATTAAGGTTAAATTTAAAGCAAAATAATCAGTGCAAATAATAATCCAACTGAAATTTCAGTTCGGATGATGAAGATCAGTCGGAGGTGAAAGAAGCTAAGAAACCGCTTAAAATGATGGAAGATTCGACTAAAGAGTCTGTTGGCGAAAAAGGCGCTATACAAAAGAAAAAGAAAAGAAAAAGAAAGAAAAACAAATGCTCAAACAGCTACGGAATCATCGGATCAGACAACGAATGAGACTCCAAAGGACACAACTAGCGAAAAGTCGGAAAAACAAACTCAGCCCAGTCAATCAACAAACAAGACGCCAATATTCAAACCAAAAATGTCAGAACAAGAAAAGAAACCAGTAAATCTAGCGGAAAAGAAACAAAATGTGCCGTCTAATCAAATGAGTAACAGCGCTAATGGTGCCATCAAAAAATTCAATGATAAACACAAAAAATTGAAAGATTTGAAAAAAGTGGCGCACAAAACAATTGACAAGAAAAAGGGCTCGAATGAAATCAGTGATGAGCGTCTCAAAGCATTCGGAATAAATCCGAAGAAATTTGCTAAGAAACAAAAATACGGTCAAAAGATTGCTCTCCAATCGGACGGCACTACACAAAATAGAAAAAATTCACAAAAGGGAAACCTTAAAAATGTTCAGAAGGCAAAGTTTGATTCAAAATTGAGAAACAAGCTGAAAAAAGCGTTGAAAGGTTAGAACTAATTTTAGTTCGACTTTTAAATCAACTATTATGTCATTGTTCACTGAATTATTTTTATCAATAAAAAAATGTTGTACAATTCATGAAAAACGATCATTTTAAATATTTTTTTCAGTTAAAACGAAAAGCAAGTCAAATGGCAAAAGAGATAGAAAATAAAACACATGTTTCACGTCTCTTATAAATTGTTTTTTTTATTGTTGGTTTGTTATGTAAAACCATGCAAACCATTAATCAATACACAGGATATTGGTTGTGTAATTGAAAAATGTGTCACAAAACAAATTTTTTTTTTTCATAAGCCTGGTATGTAAAAGACATTTTGAGTTAACTAAATGCAATTTAGTTACGGCGATTATTGTAACTTTGGGTGGTGGTTTGTGTAAGTTGAAGACCACTGATGTTGTTGAAGTCCAAAAGTTTCAACATCTCTTTAGTCTCTGGATCGACTTCAATGATGTCTTGTTCCAAAGCTGATACAGCTGGCACGTAGTTATCACGACGTTCACGTTCTTCTTCTTGCAATTTGATTGAAATACCGCGAACTTGTGAGTGTCGAAGACGGCCCATCAAATGTGTAACATAACTGTGCAAGTGAGAAAAGTCGAAAACAACAATCCATCGATTAGTAAATGATTTCGATAAAAAAAATTCAATCTTAAATTATAGCGCTTGTACAATGTACAGTGTACAGTGTACAGTGTACAGTGTACAGAAACCATATTAATTTGTACCATTTACTGTTTGGAAATGAAATTGCAAAAAATATTCTCATTTCTCGATGCGTAATAATGGATATAATTTGCCTGAATATGACTGCGACAGAAACTGTTTTGTAGTTTGAGTCACGAACAAATCAGGGCATCACACCACATTCTGATGACATTTATTGGCATTCACACTAATAGTTTTGGTTATGTCAAGTCCATTTTCCATTATGTTTTTCAATGATTCTAACAACTTTTAAAACTATATGCAAAACAAATCCAATGCACTTTCAAATGAACAACAACTGAAATAAAATATGAATCACTTACCCAGCAATCTTATTCCGGAGAGATTTGGTTGGAATAATTGCGACTTCTTCACAAATACGCTTATTTGTGTGGAAATCCATTGTCAATCGAGTGTAGTATTTCTCGATGATGACCTTTGCGGCCTTTTTGATAGTCTTCGTACGAACACGACCCTGCAATTACCAATAATTTTCTTTCAATAAAATTCGTTCACATTTTGTTTACATGCAGTGAAAAACTTTTGCACATCGCATTCAAAAGTTCACATCAATTGTGTATCCCCATTCACTGTACAACTATGTGAGGCTGGTCTAATGCCGAACATTGTCATTTATTTTTGATTCTTTTCCATTTTTTTCGAATGAAAATCGTCAAAATTTCATAACAAATCGTTTCGAGCAAATGATTTATTTAAAAAAAATTAAATTTTATGCACATTTTCGAATGGATGATCACAAATAAATTCGATAATTTTTCACTTGAATTTTTGTTTGACACCTACCATGTTGAAATGTAAAACGGAAAAGACCAAGCGAATGAAATCTGTCACCGAAGTTCGCCAATGCGGCTTTGTGTGCTTACAACAAATGTCAAAGTGTTCACAATTTTGACGTTTCTATCGTTTGATGGTGCGTTCATTCAATCTTTGGATTTCCATTTAGACATTTGCGTTTTCCATCTGACACAGGATTTTGCCGAACGGGGTGAAGATTCAACCAATTTTCGATTTATTTGAAATATCTGGAAAAATGATTCAATATAAAATCGATCAATGCAAGTAATTTTACGATTCATATCGAAATGAAGGCAACCCATAAGATGGCGCCACCAATAAATAGAATCGAATTGATTCCGGTCCAGACTATTATTATTATTCCGGTATTGTTTTTAGAATGAATATCTTCATAGATCGAGGAAAAGTTCAAAAGTAATAAAATAAAAGGGCTCAACAATTTCGATTACTTGCTCTTCTTTTTTTTTTTATAGAAACGATTCTTATTCATTACAATATTTTAATTTTTTTTTTTTTTCGTAAAAACAATGCTAATTGGGTTTGATTTTAAAATTAAATTCATTGCCACATTCGATCTATCGAAAACTGCGTATCAATAATACTCACAACAATACAGCATTTAACAAATATAGCCATTTGATGGTTGAACAATGCTACCGCCACACGAGCTCGGTGGATCTTGGTCGTTGTCAGATTTCTTGTGCTTATTATAATAATTTTTAACCATATCGGATGAGCCATTTTCATAACTAAATCGAACATTTCTTGTATACGATATATTATCGCTATCGACAAATTGCTTAAGACGTTGTGGCAAATCATCCCATTGTGGTGGTTCAGCTTTACGTTTGCGACGTTGCTCATTAACGGTAGCCAATTCAGATTTTGTTAGTGTGCCGGCAATTTCACAGGAATTGATGGAGTCATTATCGGTTATCTGTTCCGTATGCACCAATTCATAAAACAAAATGTATGGTGTATTCAAATTTTGTAAATTTTTGATGTCCGAAAATGAACTACGCGATACATGATTATCATTGAATTTAAACCATTGTTCGTGACCATTAACGCCATAGGTAAAATAATGACCGGAATCAATATTTGTTCCGCTATGCACAATAACCGCATACATTTTATAAATCGATCGAACACATTCATTGTCTGGACTTTTTGATGTTAACGAAATATATTCATCGTGATGCACTTTTTGTAATAATTTTCGGCGTGCATGAGAATTTCGATCATATTTAAAATGTTTTATGACCAAAATCAAATTGGCTGGACCCTCTTCGAGTATAATATTTCGTTCACCATCACAATATGATTTACACGTCCCACAATAATATTTATCATCGTCAATCATTTTTT
The DNA here is from genome assembly GCA_000149185.1 of Mayetiola destructor. NCBI lineage: Eukaryota > Metazoa > Arthropoda > Insecta > Diptera > Cecidomyiidae > Mayetiola > Mayetiola destructor. The sequence goes on from GL501523.1 coordinate 824,448, forward strand.
CGGTGGTAAAATAATTATTTAACAGTATTTGTGTGGTTAGATTTGATTTTTGTTCAACCAATATGCTTGGCAATGACATCAAATCATTGCTCTGAGACGGTAACGATAATTGTAAATCGAAAAAATTATCAATATTTGTGCTTTGTGATTGACATTCTAAACATTTATAATTAATGGATAAACGTCCACCAAATAAATTTTGAATCATTGTGCGAATTTGAATTTGTTGATTATTTTGGCCATTTGTAGGAATACCATTTGATGTTTTTGGTGCATCCGGATTTATTGCATCGTCCGATTCATCGGTTAGTGGTGGAGATTCCATCGTTATTGATTGGTGTAGATTATTACCATCGACGTCCATAAATTCTGGTTTGATTCCATTACAATTGCCATTTTCTAAAGGAACTTTGTTTATCGATGTATTTACCCAAGTAATTGGTTTTATACGGCATCGTTTCTCTTCCTCATGCAATTGATCAAGCAAAAAACCCAAATATTCAAAACTGTCCTGTTGATAACCATACCGAAAACTTTGTGGTCGTACATCTAATACATCATTTGGTGATAGTTCGTGACGCACTGAATATAGCAGCAGACATATCAATTGTTGAATATGATGGATGATTTTCGATTTGTAGTTCACAAATAGAATGTTATGGGTTAAGCTGCAATTTGAAAACAATTTAATCGAAGTGCACATTGATTGTTTTATTGTTCTTCGTTGAATTGTTGAAACTTACTCTTTTGTCATGAAAAGCGCTTGTAAAACACTATTCATATAGCAGGTGTTTCCTAAGTTAACCAAACCGATCGGCATGGATGGATCACGTTTAGGAATTGGTGGATGCCAGTTCGGTATATCGAACAAAGTGGCTGCTTTATCCGACACTTTGTAATCTTTTAGAAGCATTGTCTGCAAATCAAGGTGAAAAATTATTCAAAATCTTATCGAGGCTAAACTCGAACAAAATTCAAACAAATTTCAAATGAATACTTACAATTTCGTTCCGCTGATCATCATAATAATTTGGAAATCTATTTACAAATACTGATATCAAATCCACTAACAATTGAAAATCGGGTGGAATTTCTGCATCTTGAACCGAAAATTTGATGATAGCTCTAATAACATTGGGCAATCGAGACTCCACTTTGAGGAACAATTTTTTTGATTGTGCAGAACGAAGTATATGTGATAGCACTTTAATAGTATTCTGTCGGACAACAGGTATGATAAGTGACAAACATAAACGTTCAACCACATTTTCAGCAATATCCATGAGAAGGTCATATTTTTGGAGTTCCTAAAAATAATTTTTGTTTATTTTCGTTTTTTTTTTTTTTTCATATAATAATTGAACACAATGAATTGAAAAATATTTTTAATTTTTAATTCACTCACCCGTAATCCATCCAGAAAGTTGATAATACAATGTGAAAGATTTTTGAAATGGCTGTATGTTCGTAGCCATGTGCAAAGTGTGACCGTTACTTTTTTAAAATCATTATCATTATCGATGCCCATGTTAGCGGTATTTCGAATCAGTAATCTGATTGCTTTTGAGATTGTGTCCTGGTCGTAAATATCGAAGATGATTCCACTTCCTACCGATGGATTATCTGAATTGATGGATTTTGGAAAAGAGAATAACATTTTAGACAAAAGTCCACAAATTCGTTCACGATTTTATTTTCATTTTTGTTTCTTTTTTAAGAAGAAAAAGATGAAGGAAAAAAACATACCGACAGTCACCAATTGTGAATACAATGTTTGCAAACAATTAATATAAATTTGTTCGGAAGCCGACGATTTTCGAATTAAACATTCCAAAAATTGTCCGATCGATGATAAATACATTTGAATATCTTTGATAGCACTTGCATTTGGTGGTATATTAATATACACTAAATCGATTATAATTTGATTGCAACGATCTTGAATTTGTTTATCATCGATGTTTGACTGCTTTTCCAGCTCGGTTAGCGATTCCAAAATCTCTTTGAAACGCTGTATGCGCTCATCGGGCTGTGGTTGCGCATTCCCGCCATTTAATTTCTTTTCCACAGCCATGGTCTAATGTTCAGATTAGACTTTTATTTTGTATATTTTTCTCACTTCTTTTTTTTGTTCTTTAATTGTTATTGTTTGCACTTTTGTTTTATTTTATATTTTGTCTATCAAATGATTGTTCTGAAATAAAGAATCATTTTATCAAAAATGGCACAATTCGCACTTTGTCAGTAATGAAAACAATGCAATGATTTTCTTATTGGAAATAGAATGAAGAAATCGCATTGCATTCTTCTTCGTATTCAATGGTTCAAGTAAAAAATATGAATTGTTTCTTTATTTCTTTCTTTTTCTCTTTTCTGTCTATATGGTTGTGTGTGTAATTTTGCCTTTTTGTGATTTCATCAATTTCATATTTTCCATTTGAATGATTCATAATAATAATATTGAAATGAATAGAAAATGGTAATTAATACATTTGATTCCACAAATAAATCATTGATTTATAGTTTTGTCAATGCAATGAAATTAAGATTAATTCGAAAATGAATTAATTCTTACAATCTATTTACCTGCATCACAATCAATGTGCAATCCAATGTGTGTATATTTCCCGTCTAGTATTGTTGCGAACTGAATTTATATTGGTTGGGTAATGCTATGAAGTTGGTTCCAATGCAAATGGCCAAGTATCATTTCAACCATAATCACATTATTATCACACTGCTGCCGCCAATCAAATGTCAAACACTGCACACGTACCACTCGAAATGTTTTGAAAATTGCGCTTCCAAAACCGAACCGGATAATATAATAGATCCGGGCTAAAATTAAATAAATCATGTCAAGTGATAAAAATATATCAAAGATACGAAGGCATTTTGATTTAAAAGCCTGAAAATTGTCGTTACTAGATATTAGTCTGAACTCATTTAAACAAAGGAGCCTCACACACTCAATGCGAACGCAATGTATTTTTTGGCCGCACCGAATGAACTTTAATGTAATTTCATGACCCAAATCCCTTTTCAATCATAAAGTACTTTTTTTAATAATTTTTCTTCTACGTTCGAATCAAACGGCCAACGCACAGTGCACGACAACCTTAATTCAAAGTTTATATTAAATTGGATCAGGTGCTGTGACTTAATCCGACGGAAGTATAATGTATAATACAATGCCAGGCCATCATGAAATTTTCAAATTCCCTGTGAAACAATAAAGGCTAGAGAAAAAAGTTGGTCGATGATTTGTTGAAATGTGCTATGAACCAGGTACAACAGTCACACATAAATCATATTAAAAGAATAGGAAGTAAACGTAAAAAAGAAAAAAGGTTTTCGAAAAAAAAAGAATTAAAAACAAATTAAAAATGAGCTACAGGCAACATGAAAACAATTTACTTTGTATCCAAGCGTGATGCATTTATCTAATGCGAATCATTCTAAAAGTTTATTTACACTTGTGTTCCTTCTACATATTATATATATGAGGTCTCAACTCACAGCTCACAGTCACACACAGTTCAACGATTCAGCGCAATGGTTGATGCGAACGGTAACGGTCATACACAATGGCAATACATTGCTAACATTTGGTGTTGTGAGTTGTGATGATCGTGTGTGTGTGTGTGTGTGTGTGTATATAAAGTGGGATTGGTGTGTGTATATTGGTGAATTTATAGATTTAGATGAAGAGTGAACGACACACGGTCGCAGTCGCACGGATAGAAGCCAGTGTAAAAAAGAAACAGTCCACAAAAATAGTGTAGAGAAGAATGGTCGATGGTTGTGTTGTTGTTGTTGCACATCGGTCTAAATTGTCGGATAGTTTCTTTGTTATTTCGACCAAATAAATAGCAGTAGATTTGCTATAGAAAGAACCAAAAAAAAAAAATTCAATCAATTCAAAATCAACACAATTTTCCGATTCATTAGAATATTGACGAGATTTAAAGTTGGGTCGGGAACGATTTTAGTGCATTTTTATTGCTTTCGGGTAATTCGATAAGAATGAATATCAATACATTCATTGCGTGATTGGTAACATTGTGATTCTTATATATTCGAATTTGTGAATGAAAATCAAAGTGCAAAATTAATAATGAACAACTTTAAACGACAAATTCAATTGAATTTCAGAATTGAAATAGAATAAACAGGAATTGAAATCCGTTTGGTAATGTGAAAATAGGAAAACGAAAAACGATTGTCCGATTAAACAAAGTAAATTTCAAAGATTATAAATAAAAGTGAAGAAAAAAAAAGAAAAGGGAATATAAAGAGACGAATCTGTTTATTGTCCTCCTGCATCAGGCGTTTTTATCGATATAAGTTTCTTCATTGAAACGAAACCTAATATTTAATACCGATCGAGTTTAACGTGAGTCTACATGCTGCTCGCCGTTCATTAATTGGTTTTCTTGTGCGTTTTCATTGTTTACTTTGTTTTTCATTCGAATTTTTCGGTTAATATATGAAGTGAAATCAAAATGATCTAAACGTTCTCTTCTCGTTTATTTCGACGAAATTGACGACAACGGCATCATCAACATCAACAATGGAATGATAACCAAAAATTGATTTTCATTAAAATCAGAAGCATCCATTTCATTGAACATCAACAACGACGAACGATGATTGATTGAAAAAATTTCGAATGGGACTAAAGGAGGAAAATAATTAAATACTTGGTTCAAGTGGTAGACAGTGAACTTGTGTTTGTTTGATTTAATTTCTCTTTTGTCTTGTTCATTCAACAAATGAAATTTCTGACAAAATCTGTGCCCCGAACAGTGAACAGATACACAAAAGTGCAAAACAACCACCGTCTGAGCTAATTTTGCGACTCATTTAACTGTGATTATATTGATGTGGATTGTTTGCTTGATTATAGCATTTGCATTTTCAACAACACAAAACACAAATAACGGGCCCAGGTAAATATTGTGTATAAAATATTGCAAAATTCATTTATGCGCATTTATTGATTGAAATAAAAGAACGCAACAAATAATGGAATGAATATAAAAATGATTTGGCAGCAATATTGTTAAAGTTATTTTCGTTAGAAGGCCGGAAAGAATCTATCGTTTGAAATTGTTCAATCGAAAGTTTAAATAATGAACAATTTCTATTCAGGAGGAAAGGAGGAAAGGAGAAAAGATAAGGAAGGGAGACATTGAACATAACGATTTATATTGATTGAGAATTTAGGGTACTGCTCATCTTTTACAATCAATCCATACAATAATAAAAACATTTCATTTTTCGTTTTAGCTGTTGATTTTGGCTTAATTGTGCATTGATTAAACAATAAACAATTTAAAATGGAAAGCCAAAACAGTGGCAATAACAGTATTTTGGTCGCCTATTTATATTGTAGGCTACAGTGCCTTTTATGCTATAATATTTGAATATATATTACCGAAAATGAGCCACGATAAGACCAAAAACAACCATGTATCTAGGCATATTCATGTTGAAAATAATGAACAAAAAATGTGATACTATGGTATCAAGACCATTACACAACTACATGCTGAAAAAGAAGAAGAAGAAGAAGAAGAAGAAGAAAGAGAAGAAGAGGGAAAAAGATAGAAACACAAAACATATAAAACGGTGGCACACATGCTCTCTGTCTATACATCATGGCGGATGTACTATGCTTACATATGATATGAAATGTCAGCAGAATAAGGAGCTTTTGAATTTTGTATACGCACTGTTTTTTCAACATATTTTGTATCAATTTTGTTGCACATTTTTTTCTTCTCTTCTGAGACCAGAAATTAACAAACGTTTGATTGTTTCGCATGAGATGCACTTTGTTTTTGCCATTTTCAACTTTGTGTATCAGCGCAAACAGTTCAAATATTGTATGTATCTAAAACAAAGCTGTTCAACATTCAAAAGACAACACAATTTGAAACTGGTGATAACTATTGCATTTTGAAAAGGTGTGCTTTGGAATTGCGAAATAGCCAATTTGTGATATAAACTGATTTCAGGATTTGATTTTCACAGCAATTTTAGCAGTTAACGAAACCTATTCAGTGTTATGTTTAGAAACAACTGCATCATTATTGCATCATTTACTATTCATTTTATGCATTTTGTATAATGTCTGAGAAATGTTCAATGTTCATTTTATAAACGTTGTGTCTCACCGTATTTTTTTTTCTTTTTTGTGAAAGTACGAAAATTCTATGGTTTATTGAACGTAGGTGAAGTGACCCACTTCGTTCGATCTCGGTCGTTCATCAAGAAGGCATTGAATATGAAATGAACCGCCTAATAAGAATTGTTGCTGTTGTTGTTTCGAAAGATATAGCCAAATGTGATTCGGTCATTAGGATTTAATGACTGGAAAAAGTTTTTAGTTTTTGTCAAATCATCGCTAAACAAAAAATCTTTGCTACCAGAGACATTTTTCGTATGTCATATTGTTAACCCTCTAACGGACCACAACAACAACAACAACAACAAAATGTATAAGAATCCTACAGTGGGCGAGGGAAGGGGTCCTCGGGAATATTGTTTTACCTTGCTACTGTACAGTAGCACACCTGCATCAAAATGAATTGTACTCCAAAAAATAACAAACATGAAGACCGTCTACAGATGGGCCATCCTCATACCCGTTAGAGGGTTAATCAGTTGCACTGGATTTTTCATCAATAACATTTTATCGAATAAACGAATAAAAAATGGCATTCGTTCAATAAACAATTGACAATCAACAGATTATGGTTTATGGTTTCGATAGTAATTGCACTTTTACGAAGTGAAATTAATATTGACATTGATGCTTTAATCGAATGTTGGCCACATGCCACCAACAAACAATGGTTTTCAATTATTATTGAACATAAATATTCCCGTTAACGGTGATTTTAATGCCGTCATTTGATCCATGGTTTGTTTATCATTTTCGATTAGCACTATCAAATGTTTATTTTTTCTTCCATTTTCATTCTCATGATAAAAATAAAAAAATCAAAATAAAAGGATCGCATTGAACTTTATCGCAAAATGGTATTTGATAAATGTGATTCGGCTATAAATGTGTCACTGCTTCTCTTTTCAGAAACAAAAATTAAATCGAATCTAAAACAAGAAACAATTTGGATTTCAAAATGGAATGAATCGTGGCAAGAGTTTAATTTGTTGTGGCGAATGTTGGGGCTCCGAATTCCGAAATATGTAACTTGTGAAATAAACTTCTTTTCATTAAAATTGAATGCTTTTGGTATTTAATGCCAACTACCAGCATAAACAACAGACCAGATGTAACATTGTATTGAAAGAAATTTCCATTATATTTAATGAATCAAAAGGGCCATTCACCAGTCACGATTTAGGTCAATTTTTCTACTGGAAACGATTTTTTAAGTTTTTAACGCATCAAAAAAATCTTCACTCATTATCTGTATTCAATTTGAAAGGCGATCATTTAGCTATTATCACTTGAAACTCTTTCAAGAGGAAAAAAAAAACGCATTGACAAGACATTAGTGTCTAACAAAACTTCAGAGATGTTAATAAAACTGATATTTTAAGTGAAATTTGGAAAACACTTAACAATTTTGTGAAGTGGATGCGAATGAAAACACATTGGGAAACTTGTCTTTCACTTTTTGGATAAACAATAATCTAAAAAATCCGGAAATCTTCATTCCACGGTCAAGTTGCTTTAGACTACACTTAGCATGCGGTATTACGATGCCTGTAATGATTAAGATTGAAATCAATAGAAGGAATCGATGATGAGTTCAGTGGTTTTTTTTTATAGAAATGCAAACAGTCTCATTCATCTTCATCTAATTGCGGTTGAATCTGATAAATAAATAATTGTAAGCAGTGCTCAAAGGCTTTAGTAAGCATACGTCGGATGCTTGTTAATTTGTGGTTTCATTTTTCATTCAATTTCGTTTGTAATCGCAATTGAATATCCTTATTTAATATAATATTTTTTTCTTTTTGCGAACGTCAACTTCTGATTGAAGATTAGGTTACGTTTCACGATCGATCAACCGTTATCGGTCTATGTCACTTTGCTTATTTGGATAGAAGCGAACAATGAAAACGAATTTACAATTTGAAAAAAAAAAACAAAAAAGAAAAATAAACAAAATAAATCATGATAAATTACATGAAAATGATGCGATCAGTTGAAAAATATTGCATTTCATGAAATTGAGATTGAGTGAGGACGTATTACATAGCGATATAGCGGATGTTTGATTTGAAAAATAACAATCCAAGACGAATGAAAACTGAAAACCTTCATTTTGTTTTCGATTAAAATTTTCAATAGATGATTTCAAATTGGTTTCAATTACGACAATTAAACGGTTTAACATGAGCTAACCGAATGAAAAACTAACAACAATACTATTTAAAACGAGGCAAATGTTAAATCATGAGGACAGCTCACTTTTATAGCGTATTTTCTGTCCAGTTGAATGTGCTATATATTCTATAGCATTCAAACACGATTTTCAATTTCAAGCTCATCACTTTTTATCTATGAACCAATTATGTGCAATAATGCACAAAATGAAAACCAAAAAACGCTCGCACTGGTGCAATTCCATTTGATGGGCCCAACGAATATAGCGAACAAAAGTGAGACAAACAAAGGAAAATCGAAGAAAAACGCGTTTCATTAAAATTGTTTTGAACATTTTATATTATAATATTAGATGTACTCATGCATATAAATAGCTTCGGCATGGGCTCGATCCAAGTATAGAATAATATGGAGAAAAAAAAAATATGTTTACAGTCACTGCATTCGGCAATGAGAATTTCATCATGAATCATGAATCGTGATTTGTTGTTGATTTGGGCACAAAGCTACGAAAGAATAGTGACGGAGAAATATTCAACACAGCGTTCGCCGACCAACGCAAACAAATCCACTATAGGTAAAACTGTCATCGAACGGATTATTATTATTATCGCTATTAAAGATTAAGCGAAGAATAAATTTTCCGATTCAGAGTCTCTATTTGTTCAGTAGTGCAAAGCGCAACAGCGCGCGTATTTCAACTAATGAACATTCAAATGTTTTGCAATTGAAGTCGATTTTTGTTGATGATTGTCCATTTAATGTATGCAACTCGACTGCGTATTCTATAAACATGTTTTTATTCTTATGAATTCAGATGATTGGTAATAATGCCAATTCTCAGACGAACCAATTCATATGAATTCTATTTTACCTTTTTCTTTGTTTTCTTTTGTTCTCTGTATCCGCGCATATTCGATTGACTCATTTTCAAGCCCACTCGAATCACGTTGCTCAAGCGCTCACGAAAAAGAAGTTAAAAATTCGACGAAAATCAACGATTTCTATGCCCTTCAACATTCAGCATAAACACATCAAATAATTCCAATTTTAAAATGATCTTGACGAACCGCATGAATCACACATTAAATAAAAACCAAAATCAAATGCAAGTATACATCGAATTGGATGTGTTGATCGCATTCGATTTATATTTTTCATTTGTATTTTAGGCTTTAGCCGCCATAATATGTGCCAAAGAAACGAAATAAAACCATCAAAAAGCGATATTATAAGCTCTTTTGATAATGCCCAATGCAATGAGCAATGGCACACGATATATAAGCTGTTTACTAAAGGCTTTATAAAGTTTTGCACCCAAATCAAAGCAACAAATAAACAGAAAAAAAAATAAATTTTTAGATTTCAGATAAATGAAAGCATTTGAAAAATACAAAAAATGCTGTTAAGCGTGTAATATAAAGTGCAAAATAGATAAGCGACAAAAAACGTACAGTGTACGGTGATCAAAAGCCGCTTTTTGGTCCAAAGTACAATTCCATTTACAAACCACTGTCAGTCACTTGTGATGCAATACTTAACATCATCTGAGTTCTGGAAATTTAAAACTTTAAACCGTACACCAAATACCAAATTGGCCATTCAGGTATCCATTTCGAGAAGCGGTTCATTCAAGAAGAACTTAAAAAAAAAAAAAAAAGAAGCATTTGTAGTTTGTAAGCGCGCACTTGTTATTAGCACATATATTTAACGGTATATTCATTAACAATGAACGGACGGCAACAGCCATGTACATTGTACATATACAATAATGTATAAAGGCAAACTCATCAATAAATGTAAAGAAAACACCAATAACACACGGCAACGTAACAATGAATAAGATTTTTACTCAAACAAATCATTATCATCATCACCTGAGTTTTGTTTTTGCAATATAATTCTCTGTTGCTCTAATTTCGTTCCCGTTGCCATGAATACCATTACGGTTTATTATTGTTTCGTTCGTTGCATTGCAAATCCAATTTTCTGTTTGAGCTGAAATTCAGAAGTGTGCTCCAATTGGTACAAAACGAAAATATTCGTACGACAAATATTTATAAATTTTAATGTAATAATAACATTACGTTTGTATGCCATGTATGACGTATGATTTAAATTCCTTAAGCGATATAATTTAAATCGTCATGTGAAGTGAGACAAACAAGTGAAAAGGAAGCAACTTGTGATGTTAATGCTGACAACAGGAGCTTCAATGCTGATTCAAAATGATAATTAATAAGTAGAAAAATGAATGGTTGTGATTTTCTTGTCCTGCTAAAATTTTAACTATCTTCATTCTACGTTCGGATTTACGTTTCCGGAACTATTTTCAAGTGGAAAAATGCTGTGAAAATGTTTAGAAAAAGGAAATTTTTCAAATCCGAGATGGAAATTTCCAAATAGAAGAAAAGAAAACGAATGCTTCACTAAACGATTCTAAATGCTTTAAGCTACAGACATGGATAATGGATAGCCTGTAAAAGGAAAGAGGCAAATTTACAGAATAAACTAACTAGTAAGAAGTGTGTTTTCTCAAACACAAAATAAACTACAAAAAACATCAAAATTTTTAGTGCCAAACAAACACAAGTTTGATTTAAATCACATTCCATGACAAAAAGCAACATAGGCATTGAGCAATGAGTGCGATCTGAGACTGTTTCACTTCTTAAGTGCTCCTCATCAATTTCAATTTCCTTTTAAACATCGAATATTTATTTATGTATTTAATCCTTAGTAAGTTGTCGTGTTTGCAAATGCCTAATGCTTATCACATCTTCATAAATATAATCCTACTGTTCAAAATATCCGAATAATATCAGTATAATCACCAACTCATGTTAGTCAGCAAAATAGTGTATTTTCGGCCTCGAACTGTCAACTAAATGGGAACAACCATTTTCCTGATAAATAATAAATTTTTGGGAATCTTTGTTTTTTCTCTGTTCTTTTCTCTTCTTTGTTTTTCATTCTCTTTTTTTTCTTTTCTTTTTTTTTTTGGTAAAAGGAAGTCGTAAGATATGGTTCATTTGAAATTGAAACCGAATTATCTTCCGTTGTCAACGTTGGCACATGCATGTGCGATAGCAACATTGATTTGAATGTATTGAACGAAAAAAACATCAAAATAATGAAAATGAAAACGGAGATGCGCACTTTGAACTCTTAAACGTTTTTATTGCATTTATTTCTGAGCACTGAATGTGTTCAGTTCTATTCGTTATTCCTTTTTCTTATTCTCATTGCACACAATTGTTGTAAATGTCACCAAATTATCGAACACAAAAACAAACATGGACATGTTGTTTGGCTTCTTTTCCTTATGGGATTCAGTTTTATCTAAAATTCAAATGAAATTGGATCTAATGCTATTATAATTTCATACATATGGACAGAGCAATAGCACATTTACCGCGATCATTCATCGCAAGCGTAAGCGTTGAAAAAAAAATCGAACATTTAACCGCATATGTTCAAAATGTGGTTCGATGAATGAATTTTCCAACTTTGATATTATAATAAAATTTACCGATTGGCCCATTCATTCGAGCATCCGATTTGACCTTTTTGGATGGGAATAAATGTATTCAGTAATTGTTATATTGTATTATAGTTGTTTCTTGTTGCTGTTGCTGAAAACAATGCAAACAATGTTGAAAAAAAATATAGAATTTCACGGCCTAAATACACTGTTAATGATTGAAGCAAAATGAAAATTCCATTTCAAATTATTGAAATTAAACAATCGACCATTCAACATATACAGTAAAGTCTCTCTAAAAGGACCATTTCTTGCTTGTGAATCGATTTGGCCGGCAACCAAAGTGGTCCTTTTAAAGGAATAATACTGTATATTTGTGCCGATGCTGAAGCCACAAAGCACAATTAAACACACCAAAACCGGAAAACCGAATGTATTAAGTTGTCACACATTGCTTGAAGGTTTTGGTGAAAAAGATTCATTTCAATTGGTTCTCGAACTGGAAGTCCATGAGAGTTCAGTTCTGAAAAGGAAGCAAATAGAATTTTGTATCTTCCCTTGATGAAAAAAATACACAAAAAAAAATCAAACATTCGAGTAGATATGCCAATCAATTGAGATTCATACATAAACAAGCATAAATTACATCAACAACAACAAATATGCCTCCGGATACAAATGAAAATGGCCAAACAATTGATGAAAATTACGTTCTCTCGAATACCATGATCATGACGGGCATCAAATCGGGATCTATCGAGGTTTTAGACTATTTTTTCGTTTGTTTTCTTTTAAACATCGCATATCACTTCACCAAGCCATTCAGAATGCCCGAAACAATTGGCTGAATGCTCAATTGTATGCTTATTCAAGTCCAATGACCGTTTCGCTAGTCTCGATTTATGCATGAATTAAGACGAATTTACTGTTTCAATTGAAATTGTAATTTGTGACTGGAGGCAACAAATGATTTTTTTTATGAGTAAAATAAAATCCCATTCGGTGAGCCAAGCTCTTTCATAGCTACATCATACAATCTATATCGAAAATATAAATATACATAGTCGAATCGCACAGATGAGTGTACTATACATATATTTCTTCAAATTAATCGAAAAAAAAAAATAATTGTTAAATTGGCCATCGCTGTGTGAATATCCTATGCCATGAGCTGTATAGTTCGAGTCTTGAGTCATTTTATTTTGTCGTTGCTTTGTTATTTCACTGTTTTCTTTTGTTCGATACTTTGATACATTGTGTCTTCGGTCGTAACTCGTAACCTCTCCATTTTACATGTATTCTATGTGTGATATATATTCGAAAACATGTGTCGCATTCTTAGTATTCCACAGCGGAAACTAATAAAAAGAGAAAACACTAACCGAGACTCAAAAAGAACATCATATGGGCTTCAACATCAGTCGCTTGAATTGCACTTGTCCATTTGATAAATGGCAAAATGCAATTAATTGAGTAAATGTTTGTGAGAGAAATCAAATTTCCCATCCATTTACATTTTTCAAAAACTTATGCCATCATAATGCGGCTAATTATCATTTCATTTGTCATATGGGTGCATGTGTCATATGTGTTTTTCAGCGTGGTTCGCTTCAAATTTCAACTTGGCAGAAGGTTCAAAAGTCCCAAACGTTTAAAATTTTCAATGTTCAACCATGATAATCATAATAATTCAAAACTAAACGAGACGAAGAACAGAATGTTTTTTGTTAGAGTTGATGTTCCGAAACCAGAAATTTTTCATTTTACTCGTTACTTGTTACTCTTTACATTTTACGTTAAAACAAATGAATTTTTCATTAAATAAACTTTCAATCGTTTGAATATTCCAATTTTTTTTTTCGTACAAAATGTTCTGGAAAAGTAAAGGAATCAGTACAATCCAAAATATCTCCCAAAATCTCCATTACAGTTTTCGTTCCAGCATTTTTTTTTTTTCATTTTATACTGAAATAAGAAAAGGCTTTATGGAAAAGTTTGTTGTCGCATGTGACTACCTTGTTGAAATTGAATTTAATTTTTTCAAAATATTCTTCTGGATCGAAACCGACGCACACATGAAATATTGGAACATGGAACCTCATCTGAAAATGTTCAAATGAACTCACATGAGCCTTTTGTGTGTAATTATGAGTCGCACTTTGTCTACAATGAATTTACCAAACTCCAAAAACTGCTTTAATTCATATTGGTACATTTTAGATTTGTACATTGTACATTGTACATTGTACATACACCAGGTTCAAGATTATTTATTTTGATATTTTGATTTATAGCCAGAGCGTTCATTTATTTTCGAAATTTCAAAAGATCAACACGAAGAATTGCATATTACATGTATATAATATGAATAGCAGAGAAATGAAGAGCATAAGCCGAAAACGGTTGAAATGAAAAATTAATATGAATTATTAAATGGCGGATAAACTCGATAGCGAGCACGATTTTCAGGGTTTGAAGTGAGCGATTATTTAGTTACCCAATAATAAGTAATAATATGCCTATTATTCCCAGAATATGGGAAGCTGAATTGCGCTCCATTTTTCATATGTTTGCGTTCGCTCAATCGCTATTTTGATTTCTTTCATATTTTTTTTTTTTTGCATGAATGGAAATAAACCTAAGCGATTTTTTGATTAATTTTCTTTCGTTGCTGTATCGCTCAAATCAACTAAATTGGTTCATTTTCGACTCGTTCATATCCCAAACAAAACATTCGAAAAGAAAACAACCGTCAATTGCCCTTCTGTGTTCCGGCAGTTTGTAAAATGTTTTAAATGAAATGGTTTGAATGTTTGTTCACTGCTGTTTGCACTGAATACGCATTCGAATCACTCTTTTTGTAAATAAATTGACCATACATTATACATTATACACCATATACAGTATACAGTAAACACATAGATATACATATACACAACTTTCGATGTCTAATATGATAATAAATATTGTGTGTATGCATTGGGATCGACTCGATGAATTTGAATTTTATTTCTATTTTTCGCCGATTTGGTTACAATCAGAGCATCAATCGATACCTGTTTAGTATGTACCTCTCGGGTACGCTGTTCTATGTACGCTGTACGTGATCAGGTAAAACATACCTACACAGCAAAAAAAAAATCCGTTAGATGTCACACTGATCTGTGTGTGAATCTTTGGTTTACACTGTTAGTGTGAATTTTTACACTGACATTGTTAAATAATGACATTTCATTATTCCGGGTACCGGAACCGCGGTACACGGGAGGTACATACCCGTCAGGTCTCAACTGATGCTCTGGCTACAATGTTTTTTTAACGTTGTATTTCAATAAAATTGAAATGTTGTCAAGTCCGAGTGGCCCACAGTCAAATACATTGATTGTTGATAGAACGTAGAAAAATTCATCAAGCAAAACCAATGTGATATAATTTTATTCTGTATTTTGCTTTTTTTTTCTATTTTTGCATCAATTTTTGATACGAAATGCGACACAATAACCAATGACATTTTATTCAAAGATTCAAAAGCCGTTCGATATTTCTTTTCCTCTTTCTCTTTGATTCCATAGTAATCGTAGTCATGACTACTTGATGACGAATGTTTGGTTTCCTATTTAAGTGAGAACAAGTTTAATAAAAATAGCGAGAGAAAGAGTGAAGCAGCAAGATGGGACATATGCTGTATGTCTTTTTTTCATATTGATTAAAATGTCAATGCGTTGAAAATGCTGCATTCATTCGACTTTGATAAGTTAAATATTTCTCGATGCTAAACAGGAAGCTCAACACAGTTGGTCTGTTGTCAAAACAAATTTCGAAGAAATAAAATATGAAAGAACATCTCTTTCTCCAAAATGATTCATTTTAATTGTGAGTGCCATTGACTTTCGGCTTGAGTGATTTTGTTTTTTTTTTTTTTTTTCATTTTATTTTGGGCTCAGGTGAGCAATGATGACGCTTTCATTTTGCATAATTTGAATCAAATTTCGTGTTCAAGTGATAGAGGAAAAAAATCGCAATGAAAGCAATCGAAGCATGTTACCTTGGCTGACCTTCAGGTCTGTAATAAAGCGAGTTTTGAACTGACTTTTGGACTTTGATGGAACGATAGAATACGAAACCAAAGAAATAATAAA
This sequence comes from Mayetiola destructor, assembly GCA_000149185.1. Lineage (NCBI taxonomy): Eukaryota > Metazoa > Arthropoda > Insecta > Diptera > Cecidomyiidae > Mayetiola > Mayetiola destructor. The sequence continues at coordinate 840,439 of GL501523.1, forward strand.
TCTTTGTATTATTTAGGACAGAAATTTGGATGATAATGATGGCCATAAAGATAACATTCATTCAATAATAACCGTTGAACTGTTGCCACATTTATTTTTCGTCAACAATTGATTCAATCGATCAATGAAATCATGGATAATTCCAAAGTGTAATTCTCATTGTAATTGTCACTTTCAAAACATCAAATGCCACTTTCGATCGTTATTCGCTTCGAATCAAAACTATAAATAATTTTTTTTCGTCGAATCAGTTTTCAAGTGCATACGTTGTGCTGTCAAGTTTTTTCATGTTTATTTTCAAAACGTTATTCAACATTTGGATGTGCCAATTGGCTTGCACTGACTATGTGTTAAAATAAATCACTGGTTCCCTTCAATTTGGTTCATTTTTGTAGCGATTGTGTGTTTCGTTTCTTTTTTTTTTCTTTCTTCAACATTGTAGTTGACATTGAATCAATTTTGATTTTAAACGCATTGCCGGTGCGGATATCGTTAAAATTGATTTTTATCGTAATTATGACGATGTTTTGTTGAATTTATTCTTTTTCTGCATCAAATTGTCCAAACGTTAATTGAATTTAGTGTTTTATTCAGCAGAGCCATTGATCCAAGATCCCAAATTGTTTTGTATCCAATTAATTCAATATTTATTAGTTTGAATCAACTTTTGGACCATTTCCAAAAATTCACTGTTTTAATTTTGGAAAATATTCCCCCATAACATAGAATAATGTAGCGATAACCGTATTCCAAGCTCCCGGAATGTTTCCAAATGATTGTTGAAAATTATGCTTTTAACAGCAGAGTGAGAAGCAAATGTGACAGCTGTTTATCTGCAGCAGCAATGTTTGGCAAATGGACTCAATCACAGAAACCATTTTAATTGTTTCGTACATGCATTACATAGCTTTTAGACCCAACTTGTAAAAAACAAGACAGAGAAAAAACACAATTTTTTTTTTTTGGCAGAAGAAAATGTTAATAAAAAAACTGTTATTTTGTGCTACTTTATCGTTAACTTGATTCCTTCATACATGTATACTTATGTATGCGAAGAGACAATAAATATGTACCGTCTTAAATTCATTTTTGATCGTTTAACACTTTGATGAAAAAATCTCGTCACATCGCTGGGGTTTTTGCTTTTGCTGAACTTCTCTTAAACAGTGAATTAATTACTTTTGGCACCATGGGAACAATGCGCGTTTGTAGCATTTTTATTGTGGTGGCTGCTGTCGCTCTGTTTCTTTCGATTTTTTGTGTGGTTGACGCTGACAAATTCCGTAATATTGTTATTCTCGATGGAAGTGATTTGTTGCAAATTTTCCAGAAAATATGAAATTGTTTCTTATGTTTATTCATTGTTATTTCCATTACCATTACCGCAATAGCTGTTGTTGCCGTTCATTTGCGATTGACGAAATAATGTGAATTATTTTTGAAACGTCAAGCTTGTGCCAGCTTGCAGACATATATGTATAATGTATAGTATGTACACGGGCAACGAAAATAGATTCAAGTTACAAAATACAAAATCAATTCAAATGGAAAACGTTATTTTATTTCTCCAAACGAATAAAATACATTACGCTATGATCAATGCAACGATTCTATGGAGCCGAGCCTTTCGTTTCGAATTGTACGAAATCAACTTTTTTTTTGTCTACATCTATTCATTCTTCGGTTGAATCCATGCAATCAGTGGAACAAAATTTTACCATTTATTCTCATCACCATCGAAATAGTTTTTGTATTTTTTATTTATTTCAATTGGCTTGTCGCGACCTAATCACACTGTGATTCACAAATGGTGCATGTGCTAATTTTATGCTCTGTGTATGCGTGCGTGCTATTGAAAAAACAAAATACATTTTCCTGGCATACATTTGTGAATAATAAATAATTTAAATTCATGAATTCAAAGCTCGACACTAGCACGTCCTAAGCTCTCAATTAAATGAATTTAAAAATTGTTAATCGACGCGCAGATAGAAATTTCCTCTTTGCATAATAAGAACCCACTTCTTGTCAATTTGCCTGAGATACAGTCTTTACACTGAGCAAAAGGGAAAGATCGCATCAATTGTTATTAAATGAGGGCAATCAAACAAAGCAAATCAGTCCACTTTTTGGCCATTGAATGAATTGAAAATGAAAATTGTTCGATGTTTCAGGCGAAATTGGCTATTTAATTCCAAAGAAAAAACATTTCTCTCAAAAGAAAGTGACAAATCATCAAACGAAGAGAGATGAAAGTGAACGGTTCTAATAAATAGAAATTACAATGCGTCATAATGAATGGGCTATGGAGTGTGAAAAAAATTCACTATTTTCGCACTCACCATTTAAAACAGAAAAAAATACAGAAAAGTTCCATTTTGCTATGATTGCTTTGAACATTCATTCATTGATCAATTGAACAGACTCAACAATTGAAATCGACAGACATTGGTGTATTCAGTTCCTTTTTTGTTTGTCTGTTTCGCAGCGATTCATATTTTTCAATTTATTTTGCAATTCATAATGTGTCATTTCGCACAGTTTATTCAATTATTGCGATTATCCCCAGTTGATAGGGATTGTGAAGAAGAAGAAAAAAACCGAAGAAAATACATGAGCAAATCGAAATTCAGCAAACGGTCAATGAACAATTTCTGCATGAAGAATAATTTTAGTATTATTCGCTGAGCTGTTGGAAGTTCAGTGCATAATGCTCAGTGTACAGAGTTCATAAACATGATGTGATCGAAAAAAGCGTATGACTCGAAAAACGACAGCCCCTTTTGATTTCACTTATCGAATTTTGGAAATTACATAGTAAAAAGTGTTTTTCAGGAAAGCCAGAAGCTCAGAAATTGCGATTATCATTGAGTCATTTACCAAATAAACAATTATTGAGCGAGTACAATGTGCTGTGTTCGGTGTTCAGTGTTCAGTGTTCAGTGAATAATGTAAATTAACAACCAACCTATTTACTGAATGATGTTTAATGGATAATGGATACAGATGTTTGCTTTGGCAATGTTAAAACGCAATTAGAATGTGAACAGAACGATCCCATAAACAAGAGCAAACAAATAATAATTTACCGCTGATTTACGGAATGGACGAGGTGGACTCTTAATCATCATATTTTTATTCGTATTTTCAATATCTATTTAAGCATTAATTTGCGTGATTTTTAAACATTTTCACGGGAAAGAATGCCGAAATACGGTGACGTTATAAGCAAACAGTAAAATAAAACATAACAATGATTCACGGGGAATAAGAGCAGTGTGTTGCGAAGTTACAGGAGTCATAATAATTTGAGACATGATGACAATAACTAATTTACCTAATGCTATTATAGTATGCGACAATAATGAAAACTGAAATGTGTATAAATAAGTATGAGTGTGTGAGTGTGCCAAAGACTTTACCGCAGGTTGATGACCGCATTAATGATTCGATTTTATTTCATGCCGTATACGCTGCTATGAATCATATATGTATAACATGCAGACCTACAGTAAATGCAAATTCACGACATTATAGTGATGTTAATTATTATTCTTTGTGGCGTGCATTTTCTCTAGAAAATTCCATTCTCTTCGGCTCCTTTTTTCTTTTATATTTCCTTTCTTTTTATTGTTGAACGAATCGATTTCATGCATTTATACTAAATTTTATTGTTTCATTTAATCTCCTGTTTTGCAAATGTTAATCTTTTTGGTTTTTTTTCCTCTCTATCCAACCATATTTTCAGATCCGACAAACAGCAACGGTATTGAAAAAAAAATAAAAAAAAAACACAAAACAACTAATACTAACCAGAAGAATATTATATTTGTTCGGTCATTTCATCAAAATGGCAAAAATCCAATTCAAATTGATATTTTCCATTATACTTTCGATTGGAACATTTACATCGGCAATTGTATATGCAGCAGATGTACCACAAGAAAAATCATCATCATCGGCCCCAACGCGAATTCTTCAGTTTCGTGAAGCAAACTTTTCAAAATGGAATGAAAAAGTTAAATATAACAGCACGGCCCTGACTAATCCAAAGGGCATGGAACCATTGTACAATATTACAAACATTGTTTTGAATTTCTTTTTGGGAAAGACGCCAATACCAGATGGTAAGTTTATTTTTATGACTGGAATATTTCTTCTTTTTTTACTCCATTTTTTAGATTTGTTTTGGTGTCAATTGGCCAACTGACATGAGTTCTTCATTCGTTCGTGGACACCGCGACAAATTTATCACAATCAATGCTGCTCAAACGGTGAAACAATGCAGTTTTGTACATTGTCACATCTCTTGATGTTTACAAATGTGATGGCAAACAATTGTGACGAGCATAAAGCGAAGAATCATTCCATTTCGATTTCACTGTTGTTTTTGTTCTTTTGAGAATATGAATTCTCTTTTGTATTGATGTGGTATTCAGTGGAAAATGTTGTTTTTCATTGTTACACACACATTATTTCGAATACGACTGACAGAGCATTAATATGAACATCAGTTTAAAGTGAAGAACACAACAAACAATGCGAACAACAATAACACATCTAAAATGAATACAAAAACGAAATTTGAATATTTTTCATTCAACGAAGAAATACAACGTTGAATTTTTGAAATGTTCATGAGTTTTCATGGTTGAAATGTTTTGAATGATGGCTTTTCACACTAAATGAACAAGACTTTGGTGTCATCTTTTGGATCTGAGTCTTTGTTCAACTGATAACGATCATTCTTGATGGCATTTCTCTTAAATTTATGTCGAGATATCTTTGTATGCCAGACGAAACAGTACATTTCCATTTGTTTTGTGATAAAAACCTAATACAGTTCAAACAAACTCAGAATTGAACACTTAAAGACGTCATCTGAACGATCAAAATTAATTGAAAAAACAAAAAGATATAAAACCAACAAGATCAGTTATTCTATTTATTTTCTTGCGAACGACGATACGTTTTATTAATTATATTCAAATGACCGCATAAAGAGGAAATTTGGTAAAAATCATTGAACCTCTTTACTCTGTATTTGCCTCTCCAAGTGATTCATTTAATATATTATATACGTTTTTCAATTCATAAATTCTTTCTATTTCAAAATGCTTAGGTTATATTGAGGTATCAAATTTGAATATAACACTTGGACCAAAAGTACGTGATCATCAATGGCTAGATTTGGTGAAACATTATTGGGCCATATTGCTAGTTGTATTGATTGCCACTTTAATGATTGTTGTAATGCCGATTCTTGGGTATGTTGTTGTTTTTTGTTTCACATTTCCCCCAGAATCTCATTGATTCAATGATAGATAAATAAAAAAAAAAATCGATTTCGATTCAATCAAATCTAGATTATGTGTATGCTGTTGCCGATGTGCTGGTGCTTGTGGTGGACGATCACAGCCATTCGATAAAAAACATGACACGTGCCGTCGCATCTTTCATGGATTCTTTTTGATTATTATTTCAATTGGACTTGTGTAAGTCAATTTTCAATTTGTTTTCATTTACTTTTCGTATCGAATCATCATCAATTTAAATGCAATATTAATGATGAGATCTCCATTTTCGCCCTGCCACATCATTTCAATTGGATATAAACAGTTTTACTGTGATTGTTGCATTTTCCACCAATTATTTACTGCAGCGAGGAATTGAAAATGCAACAACAACCGCACGTTATGGCGTTTCCGATACTCAAGAATTTTTACGATCAGCATCGCTTCAATCGAATCACATTTTAGTTAAAAATTACGATGAACTAACCGACCATTTGGAATTGATGTTAATGGGTAAGATCATTATATAGTTTCAATCAGACCGGACACCACCTCGGACAACAAAAAAAAAAAAAAATTAAATTGAAAATAATATTAATGGGATTGAAATCGTTATTGGTTATAATTACCGAATAAATATAAAAAACTATTTCCATTGCCTTTTTTCCCATTTTGTTGGCTCTGCAGCGCAACAATGCGCCTGCATTGTCGAGTGTTGATCTATATTTTTCTTCAAATGCTATTCTATTAAATGATGTAATGAAATGATTTCCGACATTCAAAATCCAAACACATTAGACACGGCTCAAGTGGTGATCACCGAATTGAAAGAGAAATCGAAGGCGGTTTCATTGACTCAATTGGCTGCATTTGTCGATACATTGCCACGAATTGAAAGAGATTTATATCGTATGAAAGAAATAACGAGCGGATTACGCGTTAATGCTTCACAGCTGAGCGATGGTATGGTGTCATTTCGTACATTCATATTTGTTCCATAGTCGATTTTGGAACTTCAATTAAACCATAATCACTCCTTTATTTACTGTGTCTCTTTTTTTAAATTGTTCGTACATGGAAACAGGTTTGCGAGGCGTTAAACGCGAACTTCTGATCGCTTTAAATAAATGTCAAAGCAAGGCATGCAAAGATATTTTGGAGGAATACGAAATCGGAAAATTGGATGTGAATGGCATTGATTATGATCAGGTAATTAATTATTATTTTATTCAAATATTTTTGTTAATTTGTTCCATCGATATATTGATGGAGAATGTACGCAAACTGCAAACGTTTCGAATTTGTATCGCAATTTATAATTGAACATTTAAATGTTGCGATTGCAATGCAAATAAAATGGCCGCATTAATCGAAAGCCAATCGAACGATCCATCATTTATACATTTCATTATATTTTCATCAATCAATCAATAAAATAATAACAAAAACAAAAAACCAAAACAACTACTGCAACAACATCAACATCCAAATCAACATAAAAGTCATATTTCCATTGTGATTAACACTCAAATTGTATATTCTTTCTTCATTCATATTCATTTACACACTTCGGTTGTAATTTTAATTGTGACGCAAAGATGTTAGACCGATACTTTCCAAGGGTATGTTCGCTTCCGTTTCGTACTTCTACACATTTTCTCGATAAATTAATATGTATTATTATTATTTTGTTTTTTCATTTGATCCATTTTTTTCTTTTTTTCTTTTTTTTTTTGGGCCTGAGGCATGAGATTGCTTACTTCCGTTAGATTCCGTTTGATTCTTCATTTCTCTCTGTTGTTTTGTTCTGTTCAATTTTGTTTTGCTTTGCTTGGCTTCAAACTTTGAATAGTTTCGATTTTTATTTTGAATACACTTATCGCCTCATAAATTTCATGCCGTTTCATTTGATGTCTCATTTCTCATTTCTCATTTTCTTTTAAGATTTTGCTTTCGATTTAGATTTGAATTTTACTTAATTAGACATTCACATGAAAATTGTGTTTGATCTCTTTTTTCGCCTGTTGTTTTTCTTCTTCGCAGATTCGCAGTTCATTAGAATCCCAAATAATAAATTTTTGTTGATTGTTTTTATTTTCATTGGTCTTAGTTGCCGGATGTCACTGAAATGATAAGCAGCGTACATGACTTGAATTCGGCAAAAACAATTGATTCAATTCGCTCCAGTCAACATACATTGGAAAATCTACGCGATGATATAAATCGAACAATTTACGATAATATACCACAAGTGACAAATTCCATTCGAAAAACTGGAACAGCCATGCGAAACATTTCATCGGAAATTCAACGAACATTGGCACGAATTTCAGATGCAACCGGTTCAACAAAACAACATCTTAACACCGCTGATTCATACATCAAAGAATATTATATTTATGTGTACTATGCATTGTTGGCCGTGTGCTCTACTTTGTTGTTGGTATTGATGTGTATTGTTTGCGGACTATTATGTGGTATTTGTGGCAAACGACCTGACGGTTACGGTGATGATTGCTGTAATAAAGGCGCCGGTGCCCGTTTTCTCATTCTGTAAGTGTTTTTGGGGAGAAAATTAAAATCGTTCACTAATTCGAATCCTTATTTTGTCTCTTTTTCTCACTCAAACTCACACACACACACAGTGGTGTCACAGTGATATTTTTGACGACATCAATTTTGTTGGCGGTCGGTCTAGTATTATTCCTAAGTGGATTGGTTTTGCATCGCGGTGCTTGTGTACCATTAAGGTACTTAATGATTCAGTAACAAATTACAAACACCAATTAAAATATCATATTTCACATTTAAATATTTTTTTTGCATAGCAATCGAAGCGATGAAGTATTCAATCAATATATAGACAAAGCCATCGATTTAAATCGATTGATTTATGGAAATGGTCAAAAACATAAGATTCGTTCATCGGAAATAAAACCATTGAAAATATCTCAAGTGATTGATTCGTGCCATGGCAATCATTCCATTTACAAAGTAAGTGCAACACAATTAAATGTTTCGATTCAATTGAAACAACAACAACAACAACAACAACAAATATAAAAATTTATTATTTAATCATTTCAAGGGCAAAATGGTAATAGATTTGAATCAATTTTTTTTCTCAGGTGCTCAATTTACGTAATTACTTTGATATTCATGATATAAAGTCGTATCCAGGGCGTTTTGGAATCGAAGCTCAACTACAGGAACTTGTTGATAGTGTGCAAGTGGGAACGATCGAAATAAATGTCGATGAAGCCATTAATAGACTTGCTCAATCCGATCTCAATGCATTTGATATTGATAAATTTACTGATAACGTGAGTACATTCAATCTGTAGCCAGACAAATCATTCATTTTTCATTGGTTCCCTTTTGCATTTGTGCCTGCAGCTCAATGAAGAAATCACAAAACGGGATTTGAATACAATTGCTGACAAATTAAAGGAGACGGCATCAAAAATTTCATCAAATTCCGAATACAGTGATATTCGTACAATTTTGAAAAATCAAGCACTCCATTTAAATGCCTATCAAGATAACTTGGTCACACCAATGACTATACAAACAAAAGAAATGCTTATGCTATCGCATCGTCTCGAAGAAAATTTAAAATTCAATCGAAGCTCATTCAGAGTTGCGCTCAATGATTTTATCAAAGAAATTAAATTTGCTCAAGATTTTATTAATAGAGATGGAACTGAATATGTTCGTAAGGTACATAAATATTATAATTCAATTTTTATTTTTACACATTTACGTGCTATTTAATCCATTTGATTTGAATGTATTTGTAGGTTGCATCAGAATTGGTCACCAAATTCAAACATGAAATCGATAGCTATTTGGATTTAGTGGTCAATACAACCGAAAATGAATTAGGTAGATGCGGCCCACTAGCAAATGTTTATAAATCAGTTGTTGAAGCAAGCTGCAGTCGTATCGTAAATCCACTTGTAAGTTTTATTCATATATTTAAATATATTAGTTCAGTTCCAAGAATCTGAAAATGAAAATATTATTTTAATAACGAAAATTTCTCATTTTCCGTTTCCGTAGAATGGATTATGGGCCGGAATCATAGCGTGCATTCTGCTGTTTTTGCCAGCAATAATACTTAGTTTAAAATTATCTAGTTTGTATCAAAAATCAGACCCATATCCAGGTCGATTGGTTGAAGCGTAAGTATTTTTTTTTCTTCATTTGATATTTGTGTATATACGAAAAAGTATAGTAAAGAAATTTTTATTCATTTTTCGTTTCTGTGTGAATTTTAAATTCGTATTAATGGAATGCCGCATGTGCATGTGCTCGATAAACATTTTTTTTTTTCAAAGATGAACGGAAAAATAAATATCATCCAAATTGGTGATTCATTTGATAGTCAATTGCATCACCGAAAAGAAAATAATACATTTCCTATTATTCTTTTACTTTTATTAAATTATTGAAATCCAGTGATCTTAACTACCTTGAATTGCGTGCCTTCCGTTTAATTTCAATTAGAAGATAATTTTAAAAGAAAAATCGTTTTGCACGCCATTAGTCATGACTCATGAGCTAGTTTTGAGTGGAATTGAAAACATATTGAATCCATAAAGGTATAAGAAAAAAATAATTTCGATATCGGACACACACGAATACATCAATTAATAAATATTCAGTAAAACCCAATAACCTCGAATAAGTTGCATCCCGTTGTTTTCTTTTCGATATTTTAGTTTTTTTATTTTTGCTTTTGTCTCGGTTGTCTGGTCACTCATCGTTTTTTAATAAGTAAATTTTGTGTGTCAATTATTTGTATTAATGGAATGTTGTTCACATCACATTGTTTGTTATCATACAGAATAGCTATTCCATCCTCTCTTCTGAACCTTTGGAAAACATTCATAATGTGAAAATTTATTTTCGTATCAGTGATATGTGATATGTGATCATCAATAATCATACACAAACCCTCATTGGATATTCAATATTCTTCTTCTTTATTTATTAATCATCATTAACTGTCGACAATATGAATTGCGATCGTTTATATTCGATATTTGTTGATCTATTAATCATTCGTTTTGTCAAAATCAAAAAACAAAAATTTTATTATTTTTTGAATTGTGGTTTCAAAAATGTGTGCTTTTTTTTAAATCGATTTTTGCAGAGAATATTTATATGATGCCTACAGTGAACGGGATAATATTCCATTAGCAAAGTGAGTATTTGTAATGAATAAAAGGAACAGAAAAAAAAAATAAATCAACGAAAAATTTTTATCGTTCAAAATCCAAAAAATTGATTTATTTTTTTCTTTGTGTCGTGAGGTGATTCCAAATTGAATTTTGGATTTTGCATGGCTCTTGGATGGAATGTTGTGACTTTTATGTTGAAATTTGCTAATAAAAAATTGAAGATTATGTTCCTTTTTTTTTTTTTTTTAATGCTATTTATTTATTTGTAATT
>GL501523.1:851455-863154 GCA_000149185.1 Mayetiola destructor
AAAAATTAGAAGATTATGTTTTTTTTTTTTTTTTTAAATTTGCATTATTTATTTGAATTGAAATTTGAAAAAAAATTGATTAATCATTGATTTTTCTGCATTGTTGCCATAGCAGTGGACCGAAAAACAAACGACGAAAAAATGATCGACGAGTTTCATCACGTGATCGTCGTGCTGATTACTATGAAGACTCCAGTTCACCACATCATGAACATCATGGAGGAAGCTCGCGTGATGCACGCTACAATGACATGGCACCAAAGTAAATAATTTCTTGTTCAATTTAGGAACATTTCTTTGTTTTTTAATTTGACATTTTAATTTCCGCATTTGATTTATTTAGACATTGGAATGGCGCTCCATTACATTATCAAAATGCACCGGTTGCACCACCAGCATCTGAATATGAACGCCCACCGCCATATTATTATCCTGGTGCACCATCCGAGGATTAAACTTTAGTTTAGTATTAAAATTAAAGGACACAAAAAAACTAAATGAAACAATTGATTCATTTCAACATACAACATACAATATACACAAGTATTTGATGAATTTGAGCAAAATGTCATTTCATTGTTCGAAATGCGCTAATTTGCTTATTTCGATTGTTGAACAAATTTGAATGTGTTAAATGAAATACAGGAGATTTCCAATGAATTAAAATGAAATGATTAATATTTAGGAAATGATGATCCAGAGGGAGATGTGATGGCTTGAATAACACATAATAAAATGTAATCGCTAAATGGGAGAAAAAGATAAATTTTCGATAGAATTTGGAATATTTGAAGAGCTACCAAGGTTTCGTTTGAAATGCAAACTAAAATAACAATTCACGTTGCACTTGGAATATTTAAGACGTTTCCATATTAATAATAATAATTGAAGAGAAAAAAAAACACAACTACAATCAAAATGCGAAATACTTATTAGTCTGGTAACCAGATCAACACACAGTTTCATATACAGTTCTCTAAAAGGACCACTTTGGTTGCCGGCTAATTGGTTCACAAATGAAAAATGGTCCTTTTTACAGAGACTTTACTGTAATTACAAACCATTCAAATATTCAACTCATATAAATATCTATGAAAAAAATATAACATCATACATGTATGTAGTTCGATGGATTGACTTATTGAAATTGAATTTATATTTGTATTTGTTGATTTGCCATGAAATTAGTAAAACGTAAAAAATGTTCATTGATTTATCTCATATATATATTAAAGGCTGATTTTGATCGAACAAATTACAACAAATTATATAAAATAATTTTTTCTTTTTTCATTGAAACTGATTTTTTTTATCGGTTTTTTAGTTTCTATCGACTATTGAAGAATCCAAAAAACTTAAAATCTTTTTATTAATTTCGTTCTATCATCCCCAACGTTTGTGGCTCAGTCAGATTTCTCAGGAGATCGAAGGCACGGTTATCATTAAGGATCTCGAATGAAAAGTGACACTTTTAACACCGAAGCCCACAGCGCGTTGGAATATTTCGACATTCTAAAGTAGACGAAAATTAAAGATAAATGTCATAATGATAGGATCCAAATTAAAATATGAAATAGAAAATATTTTACACATGAAACTGAAAAATTGCAAATAGAATAATGAATGAGAGCTGAACTATACAAAAAAAAAAAAAATAGAAATAAAAAATGAATGGATTATTGTTGGACATCCGATAAATTTGCATAATTGGCAGTCCTGATAGGGATTAAAATAATCTGCAAAAATGTGATTACTAATTGAAAAATTGATTGAACCGCATGTGGCCCGTTTCTGAACGTGCAACATGCATCAACTCTAAATACTAATACACACAATATATCGTGCTGAAACTATGGAAATAAAACTATAATAAACAAGCCAATCAATGTAATGAAATAAATAATCTTTGGGCGTTCGATCTATTCATTATTCAACATCTCAAGCCCGGCCTCACTTTTGAATCATAAATACAAATTTAATTTTATTTGCGCATTTAGTTTCAAATTTTGAGCTTTAATTTTAACCATTTTTATTTGATTCAACCATACAAGCTCAGAGCCATTGTTTTATTTTTATTTGAATACTGCAATATGTACGGGCCGACTGAATCGAGAAATTCATGAAATTATCGAAACAAAAGATTTAAAGAGTATGGTTTCGGTCGCAGATGCAAAATTCTTTTTTAAGTGAAATGATAAGATAATATTTCGAATGCCACTGCGATATACAAATGAAGCCCTAAACTTTTACATTTTTCGAAAAAAAATGCCCGTTTTTAATATTTCTAATGCAGAATGACTGGATCCTATAGGATGATGGATCACACTGATCGAATAATAATTCAAAACAAATTGATATTTTCCGTTTAAGTAAGACTTTAAGACAACATATTCCAGAAAACGATAAAGGTTCGATTCGCATCTATAAATGTCATTAAAAACAATTGATAAATATGCGTCCAAGAAATAAAATGTGTAATACTTTTCCAAAATCCTACACATATTTCGTTCATTTATTTTTCTATTTGGTCAATGTCCAAATAAATTTTATGTGTTCAATTACTATAATTATTATCATTATCGTAGTATTTTTTCTTTTCAATGCTCATTCTATAAACAGAATAACAACTAGATTTGTTTGAGAGTTTAGGGCTGCATAAAATAATGTAAATTTCAATGTGTGGCTCACACAAATACAATTTACAAATGATAAAAAAGGCAAACAAATTTGATTCGAACCATGATTAGTTCTAACCCATTTTTGAATAGAATAACAAATATTTTATCAATTTGTGAAATGATGGAATGATGCAATCGATTTAACGATCGCAATTTCGGCAAAAACAATATTCAAAAGCCGTAAATCAAGAAATAAAAATGAGTTCTGAAAAATTGAAAATCCCGTTATTATGATTTCAAGCCAACCGAAGTGAGATGTATTGAGCGGTGAAAGTGGGCAAAGGTGAAACAGCACTTCAAACAAGAGGGAACCGAACGAATCTAAAACAACATTTTTTTTTTTTTTCAGAAAAAGTGGAAATAGGTGTATTTTAACTGAATTTGGTGACCAATTTTTCCTTTTACTAACTACATTATTATTTATTATAAGCACAATTTCACTGATTTGGAAAATAATGAGTGTTGAAATCGATATGGTCGGTAATTTCGAAAAAAAAAATAGATGAAAATGAGTTGTGAAAATAAGAGAAAATCACATTAAATCAATGAAAAACACAAACAACAATTGGAATGAATGACTTAGATTACATAGCAGAGAGAGAACTGCCATGTTGTGTGGGGAATTCACATTCAGATCATTGGGGAAAACCAGTTGTGAATACTTGACATTTGCATTAATCAAAATCTAAATGTTTTTTTTCTGTCTCAAATGTTGAATTGAGCTATTTGAAACGTAAGTGATTACCCACGAACCGGGAACATTAAGAATAATAATTACCGTCGAAACTGATTTCACTATCATACGTTCTGTTTTTATTTTATTAACATATCCCTCACTCTTCTGAAATATGTTGTTGTTTGTCGTGTGTTGAAATCGATGCGAGTTCAAGGTTATTTTGAGGTTTCACTTTGAATTAAATGCTCATTTTAACATGAAATCGTTGTTATTCGTGATATAGTCAGTTCTGTACACAGTTTATTTTATTCCAGCCATTTATTCTGTTCGATTGAAATCGATATTTTTTTTTTATTTTTTTTTTTGTTTTTGTATTCCGTTGGTTTTGTTAGTGAAAAAAGGGGGAAAAAATGAATTTTGTTCACATTGTTCCTTGCATTTTGTTGGCCATATTATTATCACAATGCCAAGCCGAGGAAAATCTATCGCGTAAAAAAAAAAATTGCTAATTTTTCAATGATTCCGAACATTCAAACAGTATCGATTAATGACTTTTTGTCCTACAGACCCACCAGTGGTTGACATTTGTGCACTACCCAAGGAAGTAGGACCATGCCGTGCTGGATTTCGACGATTCTATTACGATACCAAAGAGGCAAAATGCATGCAATTCACTTGGGGCGGCTGTGGAGGCAATGAAAATTTATTCAAAACAATCGAAGATTGCGAAAGTCGTTGCGTCAAAACGACATAGACACCTAACAAATAATATCTTGAATAACCAGATTTCTCAGAATGATGATGGTTATATATATATATATATATTTTTCTAAATGTATCAACAAATACAGAATTTTATAACTAATTGTGAATAAAATATGTTTTTGTTTCAAGGCAACCCGAGCACAATCCCATTCAAGCAAATTAATAAGATAAGATTGAATGACTATTTCGGTTTGAATGACGCCTTATTTTGAATTGAGTAATAATTTGTTTCCTTTTTTTTTATTTGGTGAAAATTAAAGGCAAAACCAACAACAAATTTCACAATGATAAGAATTGATTTAACTATTTTTCATTCATCATCACGCAATTCCAGAAATACAATCAGTTCCGGAAATATTACTCAATCACATGAATAATATAATTCAACGGAAATCTGAAAGTGTTCAATTTTATAATTATATTTTATTTATATATGTTTAAAGGCATCACGATGAACGGTTCTGTGTGGATTTGTTTATTATCAATCATAATCGCTGTGGGCGATTGTGATCGTAAAATAGATAATAATAGTTCCATAGAAAATGTTGACGAAAATGATGTTGATGTTGGTAGGTCTTCAACGCACAATGCACACTGCACACTGCACACTCATATTTTACTTTTTAATTCGATTTCTTTTATTCTTTTTAGATACGATAACCGAACCAAATAATCCACGATGTGATGCCGAATGGATTGATAAACGTTGTCGACTTATCGATCCGAAATACTTTTACGATTCGGATCGAAAGCAATGCATACGAATCATTTCGGGTGATTGTGAGGGTAATGTCCATTTATTTAATGATATTCATTCATGTGCACAGGAATGTATGCAAGTTCAACATTGAAACATTTTGCAATTTGAAATTTTTGCGATAGTTTAACGATATTTTTTAGCGTTTAGACAATTTCAAAACAAATTGTAGAGGAAATAAGAGAAGAAAATAAATTGAATGAAAAAAAAAAAAAACAGAACAGAAGGAAACTGATCATTTTCACAATATAAGGAATATTAAGCTAAACAATACTCTCCAAACGGAGTTGAATTCGTCCCTTCTCAATTTCAACATTAATTATATACACATTAACGCGATCACCAATATTCGGTGATTTACCACAAAGTTGAGAGCTATGAATCAAACCATTTCGTTCAACGCCTACGTCTACGTAGCATCCATAAGGGGTGACATTTTGAACAGCGCCTGACACCAACATTCCTGTATTTAAATCAGACATTTTCAAAAGACCTTGCTTGAACAAGGGCTGAATGTCCGAATCGTCACGATAATCTTGTCGTGATTCACGAGCCAACGCTTCCATAATACTTTCCACCTGAATATGTGAAAATAAAAATGTTATGGGCAATACAAATTCGCATCAAATAAATGGGCCTGATATGACATATTCATTTACCCTTGCCTCTGGAACACGAAGATCTTTTGCAAACCTAGCAATCGAATCATCATTATGATGCTGTTTAATATATGTTGCGAATGAATTACTCCCAACATCATTTAGATTTAAATTTAATTTTAGAATAATTTTGCTTGCAAGAGGATAACTTTCTGGATGCACCCAAGTCGAATCAAAAACATTATATTTACTTTTTAATTTGACCGTTTTCGGATCGATTCGTATGAATCCGGCGCATTGTTCGAATGTTTTTGTTCCAATGGATTTGACCTTTTTTAGTTCATCACGTGAACTAAATGGACCGTTTTCGGTACGATATTTTACAATTTTATTCGCTTGACCAACATTTAAACCGGCAATGTGTCTGCAAATTGAAACAGACGATTTTTTTTTCTACATATTTTTTGAATAACAAAATAGTCAAATCAAAAATAAGTTTACTTAAGAATTGTGGCGCTTGCTGTATTAACATCAACGCCAACAAAGCTCACACATTCCATAACAACTTCATTGAGCGATTCCATTAATAGCTTTTCATTTATGTCATGCTGATACATTCCGACTCCTAGATGTCTGGGCTCAATTTTAACTAACTCAGCAAGTGGATCACTGAGACGACGTGCAATCGAAACGGCACTAATCAAATTAACATCCAATTTTGGAAACTCTTGTTTTGCAACATCACTACATGAATAAATTGAGGCTCCGTTTTCATTAACAATACAATATCGAACAGATTTCGTATGGAAAACATCACGTTTTATCAAATCCGTAATCCAATTTTCAGTTTCTCGACACGCAGTCCCATTACCTATAGCTATAATTTCGCATCTGTGAAAAATTAATTTTTTTTTTTGTTAAAATTAAAATTGGCATTCAGACAAAAAATTGCAAATTTTCAGTAATTTACTTGTATTCTTCCATC
Source organism: Mayetiola destructor (assembly GCA_000149185.1). NCBI lineage: Eukaryota > Metazoa > Arthropoda > Insecta > Diptera > Cecidomyiidae > Mayetiola > Mayetiola destructor. Next base: position 857,916 of record GL501523.1, read on the forward strand.
AAATTTGTCAAACGATGTTCGTAAATGAGTTTATGTTGGGATTTTGTGTGCGGATAAATGGTTTCCGTTTGCAAAACATCATTATGCTCGGAAATCATTGCCATTTTACAGCCATTCTTAAAACCTGGATCAATACCAAGAATACGTTTACCTTTGACTGGTCTCAATAGGAGTAATTGCTTTAAATTTTTAGCAAAAACTTCAATCGATTCTTTTTCGGCATTTTTCGTTAAAATCGAGCGTAATTGGCGACTCAGCAAAGGTTTGATTTTTTTTGTGTATGCTTCGTTAAGAGCCGCTTCCAAAAGATCCATACGCTGGCGATCTCTTTTATCATTCCCAAAATACTTTGTTTGGATGAGTTTGTAGATTTCAAACTGGATACGATCCGGAACGACAACTTTTACCGTTATAAACTGAATCGAATCATCACAAAAATACAATGTCAAATTGAAATCTCTGTAAATTTTATAAAAAATATAATACAAATACCTTAAGATTTTCGGCTCGATTAATGGCCAACACTTGATGGGCATGGATATTATCAGTGTAAGCTTGATATTTAAAATAATTTTCAAATTTACTGGGATCTTCGGAACGTGATCCTTTTTTGTTATCATTTTTGCCAGTCTTTTGATTCTCTTTCGAGGCTTTAATGGCTTTTGCATTGGCTAATGTTTCTATTTTGATTCCATTTTTCTTGCCATTTAATCTAAACAAAAATGGTTTATATCAATATATAAAATGGTTGATGATTCAATTTTTGTTACTCACACAAATTGAATTTTTTCCAATACATCAGTGTCTTTGCTGAAAATATGAGATATATAATTTTTGATACCGTCTTTCACTTTATCAACGGTATCAATTCCCTCAACATTTTCGTTAACAAGTTGAGACAAAATACAATTTTTGCCGATCAAAATATTTTGTGAAGCTTTTTCTAAACCATATTCCTTTGCACGCTCAAATAAAGATGTTTTACTTGCTGTTTTGAATGGTGAATACTAAAAATAAAAGAAGAAAATGAAAAAAAAAAAAAATTCACATTCCAAATAATTAAATGAAAATGATTGATGATAATTCAACTTCATGAAAAAGATTAATTTTACCAAATGTTCGAGGGCATCCAATGATTTTGCGGACACAATCTCTTTTTCAAGTTGATCGTCGATTAAATCTCGTTTGATCAAATCTTTGACAATATATTCGGCTCGAGATCGAATATTTTTGATATGATTATATGTGATTTTGATGTCACGCATCCTAAAATATTCAAGTTAACGGTTGACAAAATGTCAGGAAAAAATAAAATACAATAAAAACGAATATCAAACTAACTCGTCTGGGGTGAGATTTGAAATCATTTCACGACGATAACGACACATAAAAGGAATAGTCGAACCTTCATCGAACATTTTTACAATATTTAAACTTGTTTGGCGATCCAAATGTTTTAGTTCAGCCAAAAGTTGTTCGTCCGACCAGGTGCTTGATTGATTCGTTTTTTTTGTATTGCTCGAACAAGATTGTGTTTGACCATCAATATCGTCCGATGCTATTAGAATTTCTTCATCCGGCTGAGCTCTTGTCCGACTAGTTTCACGATGCACATTTTTTGTCAGTCTCGATGGAATGGTTGGTAGATCGTGATTTTTTTTCTCACCCTTTTTCGAAAGTGAGCAACCCATTTTTCTGCAAATATTCACAATTTAAATTTATCCATCTATTCCCAAAAGAATCGTTCCGTTAGAAAAATTATCCAATTTTTTTTTTTAGAAATTTACTTGATTTTTTTCTGTGGAGTGAATTCACTGTCGGACGACACAATCACTTTTGCGGTACGTTTACGCGTTGCTCTTTTGTTTATGGTGGCCATTTCGATTTTCGGAATGAGAAGAGGCGATAAAGTATAATATAAACAAAAAAAAATCACAAAAACAATAAGTACGATATGCGATACACAATCTGTATAATTTGCACTTTTGCTGATAAAACAGTTGCAGTGCTAACGAGAATTATTTCCTTTCTATTCAAAACTGTCAATCTAAAACTGTCAGTATATCGAATCGTTCATCATACAATGGAATGTCAATCTTGAAACCCTATTGATAAAAACGAAGAAAAAAACAATCCATATTTTTGCGGCAGTTGAAACCTGATTTTCCAATTGAAATCAATTTTTTATTGCCCAACTAATGATTAATGAAACTGTTGAGACGTCATTGATAAAACCCAATTTACTTTTGGTTAAATATGAATAGATGTTATGATTTGAAGACGGCTTTCGGTGCAGAATGAATTGAACATTTACAATGAATGAAATTGCTTGTGAGTAATGCGCCGGCTCAATTCTGTTTGTAAACGTACACATTTCCAGCCCCTCAGCAGAAAGCCCCTTTGAATTCATGAAATGTTGAATTATAAATTGTATACAATCGTATTGTATATTGTATATAACTATATGAGAACTAATACACATGCTGCCCGAAAGGCGAAATGTCTGAACAACTTTCATTTGTTGTAGACGCGATTGTATGCGTACAAGTGGAAAATTATTTATTCGTAAAAGTTGAACATTTGCTGATAAACCAAACAGCTAACAGTGGCAGACTTGATACTTGATACAAAACGTTGACTTAAAATCGCTTTCAGTCAGAGATGAGTCTTGTAATGGTTATGACACCAGTGCATTTTTTTCCCCCGTTTTGTCATCAAACCAATAACCAATAGGAAATTTTCACAAATATAACAAACCAAATTTATTCAATGTTTTGATAATCATTAAAAGTATCCTATCCATAATCCATATCATTGTTTCAGTGCGTATACAGATTTTACAGAGTGTAACGGAAAACGATTGAACAAATTTCATTTGCTCAGTTTTAATTTGAACGATTTTCGGTTGCCGCATCAGATTTGAATGGGATAGCACAAGTGGAACGGAAATTCTTCATATCAAGTGTATAACGATGGATGACGGTCCGAGTACATGAGTTTGAGTTTGTTGTGTTGAAAACGTGGTCAATAATAATTAAAGGACAAACTCATGTATACAAAGTACTGTGAAAGCAATTAGGAAGAATGTAATTGTAATTCTTGCCCCCTTCTATTCACTTATTTCATTAAAAACTTGCATATCAAGTATAAATTAAAAGACAAAACCACACGCACACACACACACATACAAAGAGAGAATCAAGCATATCTTGAGGGTCTTGTGGAACAGACATAATAACAAAAGTGAACAAAAGTTCAAATATCAATTAATGGATTTTCATTTTAGGGTTTTTTGTTCGTTCCTGTTTCTTTTTTTTTTTATTATTCATTCGATCCCAAATTCTTGTTCGCAGCGTGACATTCACATTATTCCTCGATAAAAAGTTGTTTCATTATTATTGTATCATCTGTTGTGTATGTTAGTGCGTGAGTCTCTTAAAAATATTTGAAACTTTATTTTGGAATGAAAATTCACGGTATTGCTTTCATCAACATTCATTTTGATAATTTTGATGCTGAATGTGGCATTATTACATTCGGTGCGTGCTTAATGGAAAGGACTTATTCTAATGCAAAATAGTCGAAAGTAACAAAAGCCAAAACTATGTCGAGAAGAGAAATTTCAACATGAAATTCAAATGAAAATAAATGTGTGTTTTTTTTTGTTGAGCTTTTTGAATATGTGCACATGCGAATCAAAATCCATTTCAAATTCCATGTATTATTTCAACCAATTCAAAGCCACCGTACTGACTAATGTAAGAATAACATTTTGAGAAATGTTGCTGGCAATTGTGAAAACGTTATGTTTGAACTTATATTTTGAGTGAATAAGCAAAACAAAGCAAGACATATTGCATGCGAACAAATGTGAAGTGTGCGTTGAAAATAATCAAAGGAAAAGTAAAAAGTAAGAAAGAACATTCAAACCCTCCTCCTCATACTAAAAAAAAAAAAACTGAGACGCTCAGACGATAAAACAGCGAACCAAAAAGGAAAATCAAAAAGCAACAGACTTGAAATTGACGGTGAATCCTTAATACTTATGTTTATGTGTGGGCCAATCTATGTGTAATGTATAATATTTATATATACATATATGTGTGTGGAGTGTGTGTGAAATTGATTGTATTCGGTGTACAAATGTTAACGGTGAACACAAAATTTAGTCTATTCCCATCAATTATGCATAAACAGTTCCATGTAGCATCGAAAGCGGAATAACAGCAAATTTTTATGTTGGTTCTTTATTAATTCGCTGAACTTAACTTTCCAGCAACAAATCATTTGAATCCAAAAATTCCATCATCAAAAGACATTCGAAAACGCAAAAAACAAAATCAAAGCAAACGCAAAAAGAACAAATTAAACAGGAACACGAACAACATTGATCGTCAATAAATTGATCCTTGCAAAAAGTTTAGCGACCACGTAACCACTTTGATTTCACATCGATCTCAAACCAACAGTTTGTTGTTATTTTTTTGAATGCTTTTTTATGTCGCTTTAGGATGTAACAATAAAAAAGTGCACGGAGGTATTAAAAAACTGAAACGGTAATTCTGGCATTCAAAGTCAATTCCATACAAACGGATTATTAAAATAATATAAAGGCATTGCGAATGGAAAACGAAAAAGTGAATCTAAATTAACGTTGTTTAGCATGTATGAAAAACGTATAAATATATGATCGAATACTCGTTCGTAATATTTCATATATTTGCTAATCAAAAGTTCACATTCCCATTTATCTTCAACAATGATCTTGGAATTTTGATGTGAATTCCACGAACGCAAGAAAAAAAAGAAGAAAAAGGAAAAGAAATGAAAAATTCGTCAACAACGGTCGCATCGAAGAACAAAACTCACAAGAAAAAAGAAATATAAACCGAAAGGAACAACATATCCATTCAAAACGAATAATTGTAGCAATTACACGGTGCGATTGTGAAAAGAGAAGAGGCAAAGAGAGTGTTTTTTGTTCATTTGTTTATGGAAAATGTTGGTACGAAAAATGTGTAGCAGTGAAAATAAAATGTGGATAATAAATATTGGATTACCTGTTTTGCTGTTTGTAATTGCCGTACAATGCTCTGAGCCGGAATTAGGCCGAGAGGCCGCATTTCAGGGTATGTAGTATTGCTTATTTGTATTTAGTATACGGCGACAAACTCAAGTTGAATGACTCTTTTAAATCAAAATAACCACCAACTTCGAACTGAAATACATGACCCAATCA
>GL501523.1:878041-933899 GCA_000149185.1 Mayetiola destructor
CTCTCTCTCTCTCTCTCTCTCTCTCTCTCTCTCTCTCTCTCTCTCTCTCTCTCTCTCTCTCTCTCTCTCTCTCTCTCTCTCTCTCTCTCTCTCTCTCTCTCTCTCTCTCTCTCTCTCTCTCTCTCTCTCTCTTTCTCATTCGTTCTCACTCCTTCATTTGATCCACACAGTTGATTAGCACGCATAAAAGTTGAGAATATTGTTTTACTCTTCGATTGTGATCTAATTGAATTGTTGCCAATTGTAAACAGCTTGTCAATAGTATTCGAATAATAATAATACGGAACTATGACGACCAACTCATTCTTTGCAGTCAATCGATTCGATTATGTTGAAAAGTTTAGTTTTTTTTTTTTTTTTTTTTTTTGAAACAATTCATTGAGAGCAGTAATTATAGAAAAGTTTGATCTTTAATTCTATTTAATGTTTATCTTTCATCTGTTTCAATAAATTGAGTTCATAAATGGGCACAAAGAGCCTGAAAAATGGAATACTTTACATTGATATCCGTATTTGTATTTGGCTTCGTTTTGCTGGCGTGTTCTTGTTGAATAAATAATTCATTATAGAATTGAATGAATTTTCAGCTTTTCGTGCAAATAAATGAATGATTTGGTATTTATTGAATACAAATTTTCCTTGCATTGTTTGTACACAGTACACAGGTAGGCAAGTTGAGAATGAAAAGAAAAACGGGACCTATTTTCCATTTTGGGTAATAATAATAATTGCTGATACAGTTCAATTTTTTACATTTTCATTGATCCAATTACTCCTTTATAAAATAGCAAATTCGATATATTTGTATTTTTGCTTCGACCAGTTGAGCAATCAAACGACGTCAGTCGAACTAAAATTTACCATTTAAAATTTATCATTCTATTGTCAATTCTTCACCGGTTTTCATAGAATTCTTGGAATTTTATTCCATCCGAAGACCACTAGATGTGTTGGCCTTACGATAAAATTTTCCATGCCATCATGTCGAATAGTTGTTGGTGCTTAGGTTGAAATGTTCTACTTCATTCGGTTCATTCAAGATATAATGTTGAATTTTGAGCTCACTTTTGCCACAAAATGGCAAACGGCGAACGGCAAACACTAGACAATTCCACATCGCAGCACAAATATATCCGTTTAATACAAAAAAAAAACAGATTCCAAATTCATCTATTTGAATGCATACAATGTGCGAAGTTGATGCTTTGGTCAAAATTGTAATCCTAAAACATATTTTGAATGGGAAAAGTAAAAGCCACCAGCTAACACCTCGAAGCACTAGGTGGAACACAACAAAATGCAACATGGATTTATTTATTATTATCTTTATCTTTGTTATTGCTATTTTTGGCAGATACAAATGAAAGCGAAAAATACAGTTTTCAATTTGCTAAATAAAACACAGTTAGACTATCTTCTGTGTCTTGTTCTAATTCTGTGAATACTGTTGAGAATTCACGAAAATAAAAATCAACACCCGAAGAGAACGGCAAATTTTTTTTTATCATTTTTTTTCAGAATTTTTTCGATGTTTTCTGTTCACCGGTCCGTTCTGCTTTAGCATACATAAAAACAATCATGATGCAGTCCACAAAATGTTGTAATGCGTTGATTCTTCTGTTGAGAATTTAACAACAGATAAGCGAAAAATAACTTAAAATTGGATAAATTGGAATTGTACTATGGTGCATTCATGCACTTCACCACAAATTACAATGCAATACATTTTCGAAATTTAAAATGTTCACATAATGTTCGTAACACAACCTAACGATCATCTGAATCGAATGTATAAATTCGAATTCGACATATTGATTACAATGCATCAACCGAAAACCAGCACTGAGAAAACGGAAAGCAGCTCGACAACAGGAACAAAACAAAAAGATTCTCCACATCCACCATGTCGATCCAGTAATCCAGTATCCATGCCTATTGACCATATATATATATGTATAATGTTTGCTCTAGTATATTGATTTTATTTTATTTTAACATTTTTATCATTCGACAGCGGCTATAAATTATAACAGGGAAGACTATTTCAAATATTGATGGGATGCTTGGGGATTATATGTAATTTTCCGTTTACCTTTCTTGTCAATAAAAAGTTTCGTATTTATACTGCGCCGATGCGTTGACACAAACATTATATGTATGTATAACAACAAACGAACAATAAAACCCAAAGAGGTCCAGTTAATGCTGAACAAAAAATAAATAAATTTTCATCAAAAATTCTGTCGTTTTATAATGTTTTGTGGTTCAATGTTCATTGCTAAAGGGCCGATGCTCAATATAATGTTGAATACTAAATCTATGCAATCGTGTTTAGTAAGCTTCTCTTTGCTCCGTTTCGATCGAATAACAACAGCAATCCATAAAACTCCAAATGAAACACGGTAATCTGCCTTTTATCGCATTAATCTGATTTACAAACAGCCAATAAAACGAAAGCGCATTATAACCGAAAATATATGTAATAAGATTTAAGTGAAGCAAATCAATTGACGAAATGGCAAAAAGGAAGTTGCTCTGAATAAATATGAATTACATCGCATACAATATTTATTAAACAATTTTGTGAACAAATAAACCGTCAATGGAACACATCAACAAAACTTTCTCTTTTCGTTCGGCGCCTGTGATTCGAGTCCATTGTCAAAACAGTATCAACCGGAAGCTGAGAGAAAGAGAATTCAGAACCAAAAAAAAAAAAATCCAAACATTTGTCATTCAGTTCGAAGTCATTGTTGTCGTTCAAATTGTAGCAGTGTCTGCTATTCAGGACAAAACAGGCATTCAAAATCACATAAACAAACAGACAGAATTGATTATTATTGATATCAAAAATGAAAAAAATTGTAATGGAAAAACTAGCAAAACGCAAGAAAGCAAAATGAACCGGAAACGAATCGAAAAAAAGGAACTCAAATCGCAGAAAACATTTTTATGAAGCACCTGAAAGAACCGTAGAATGGAAAATGATACTCATGCCAAAATTCATTCATTTCATAATGCAACAACCAACAGACCTGAAATTGGTGACCGGTAAATAACATCAGTTTCAAATAAAAGCAATTGTTGTGAGTTTTGAGCGTTTTATTCCATTCATGTTTTTTTCTTCTATTCGATCTATGCTTCTTCTTATTTCCATTACTTTGGATGATAACATTTATTTCACGGAAAAGAAAACTTAAAATGTTCAGATAATATAGCTTTAAATAGCATGTGATCATGTGTGAGTGTTCGCTGTATGGATGTGCTAGATATGTGGGTGCAGGAGGATTTATTACTTGCGCTACACTTCAATTCGATTTTCGATATTTTGAGTGCAAACGTTCAGGTGAAATTGGCTTGTCTGTGTGTGTGATTTGGTTTTGGACTATCTTATCTCCCCCATCGCCATATGAGTTTCTGTCGTTTATTGCATTGTCTCATATTGAAGGGAGAAAATGTTGTCCCTCCGAAAAATAATATCGCCATCAAGATATAATCCATTTTACCTAAAGAGAAAAAGAAAAGTAGAAAAGAAAAGAAACCAAAAAACATAGACCGAACGATATGGGTAAAGGATACATCACATTGACACAAAACATGTTCAATGTTCACATGTTACATATTTATGTCCAAACATGGCAATTTAGTTAAGATACAATTCGTTCGGCTGTCCATTTTGATTCGTTTTCATTTTCATTTTCATTTTCATTGTTCTTTGGTTTCACCATTGTCCATCCATTTGCAATTCGACATTCATATCTGAAACTGGTAAACACCATCAGAATAACGGAAAAAAGAGCAACAAAAAATACAATCGAAAGCATAGCCGGTCGTAAATGGACTTAATTTGATGTTGTTGCCCTGCATCTTTTATTGTTCTTTCGGTCGATGGCAATTTGACTCGATGCCGAACCAAAGAGAAATATGAAATTATAAAAACGTGCTCATTCGTTCAAATGCTACATCCATATTCTCAAATACTATACTACATGCATATTACATATAAACATCTCAACATCCTTGTGTCAAGTTATGTGATCATCGTTCCATAGTAATAGGTAATAGTTCAATGGTGTGGTTGGCTGTGGTATTTGTTCCGTTATTTCTTCGTAGATAATAACATCAGAAATGAAATACATCGGTTTATGGTAACAAATGATATGAACAAAAGAGTAAAATTGGTACATATAAATATATGGATCTGAAGAATGCGCATAATTGTTATTCGTGATTAAATGGAATGTAACCAGGGTCGAAAAGGTCTAAAATATCAATGGTTTTAAATGGAAATAATTTTGTGGTTCTTGAAACATTTGTATCAAAATTCATCGTTGCCACGTTTATTTGTTCAAATACTGAATACAGCAGCTTACGCTAAACGGTGAACAGTGGTCAAAATGAAAATATTCCGAACGAAATCATTTTGAGCTTTAAGCATTATTTGAATAAACAAATAAATAATTTGTTGGTTTGGATGAAAATGGTTTATCGTTGCACAATAGATCATTTGCGCACAACAGTTTCTCATGAATTCGGTCGATCGACACACATTTTCCGATATGAAATTTCATTCGGAACATGTGGAAAACAGAAACCAATTTTAAAATAACCTTTTTTTTTGGAACTGTGGTGTCTTGCATATGATGGCTATGACTGCATTGTCCTAAGCACTTAGCATCACGCAACCATCCATTGTTAAAAATTGCAAAGTTTTCAGTGTGCGCCATGAATATTTAATTTGAAAATGGTTCGAACAAAGTGTAATGATAATAATTAGTTGTTGAACGATATTCGAACATCGATTAATTAATCGTGACATCAACACCAATTTAACTAATTCAATTGCAATTCCCTGTCAAATGCAATTAATATAACATATACTCTAAACAGCCCAAATTTTATACCTTTAACATTCTGAAAACTACGCCGAACACTTTTAATGTTTTGAAATGGTTTACCATTAGCAAATACACCAAATTCAATTATCTCATCATGATGCATTGAATGCAATAAAAACCCGTTTATAAATGCCCCATGTTAAATTATGTAATTTGCCATGAGTTAAATCACTACCGTGATAGGTTTTCTTTTTCTCTTTCTCTCTATTCCTACCATACACACGCGCACTCTTCATTTGGATAGTCGTAGTTCAAGCATTCAATCCATCCAAATAAGATAAACGGTTAAAGTGAAAGCGATTGACAAAAAAAAAAAAAAAAAGAGATGAAAAAAAAATAAGAAGATGAAGCCAAACAGTTTCGGCTGAAGCGAACAAACAACTGATAAGAAATAAAACGCTTGCAAAAAAGCACTGGCGCGCACTAATACAGCACACTTAAGTGCCGCAAGAAAAATAAAATTAAGAATAAAAATAAAAAGCAAAGGAAGTACTCTCATTCCAAGTTTTCATAGCTAACAAACTTAAATCGTTTTACTTAAAATACGAATGACGATAGATACAAAGAAAAAAAAAAAAGAAACAAATCCAGTCTAATAGTTTCCAAGCCACCAGCAGCAAAATTATTTGGCGCTTTTCGGTTCAAAGTTACGCGCTTTGTCACTTCTAATGTGAGCCTGCATATACAGTACATACATATTCCAGCTGTACACAGTATACATGTCTTTTAGTTTCAGATTTTACTTTTTTGTTTTATTTTGCTTTCCATTTCTTTTGGCGCTTATCTTATACACTCAACACCGATCCACTTTTTCCCAGATTTAGTCCGTTGTTAGAACACAAATTTCATGCTGCGAATAGAAAAATAAATTTGAAATTGTTTCAAAATCGAAACGAACGTCGGAGTTCCATCCAAAAGAAAGTATAAAAAGTATAACTGAATTGATATTTTTATTCCTCTGTCCCAACCCCCCTTCGTGTGATTTTACTTCAGTTGAATTCATTGTCTTGCGTGCGTTTTGCTTTCAATTTTATCTTTGAGAACTAAAAAAAACTGTATTAGCGGCACGTTTTTTGCTATCATTTCGCAGAATTTTGTTAGAAAGTTCATGATGGGAAAAACAACAAATAAAAACAGTATCCATCCTGGTTCAGTATATAAATATTTCATTATATATCATAGTTAATAAAAATAAAAAATAATTAATAATTTATTTTATTCATAATTAATAAAAAATAAATAAAAGAAATGAATAAGCAAACAGAAAACGAAAACAACAAAATAGACAGACGAATTCAGAAGATGAAAAAAGCAACAAAAAACCCACGGAAACAGAAAGAAGAAAATGAATTCATTTGAGTTTGGCGTGAATTCTACTGACAATCCGTTGCAAGTCTATTCCATGTTTCTCATCCGATTCGATTTCATTGATTGGGTGAAAAAAATTTCTAAAAAATTTTCCGGGCAAATTATTGTTCAAAATTAATTTTTGCGTTTTTCTATTCGAGTCGAATGAACCACAATAAGAATTTGATAACACTTCCGAGTTTGAAACGACCGGTGGTGCATATTTTGAATTCGGTACTATCTTGTTTGTTGTTTGTGTTTCATAAAAATCTTTTTTTCATGGGACAATTCTTTTGAATTTTTCAACACTACGGCAAAACAATTGCACTTAAATTGCAACCGAAATCTAGAATAGAAAAAAAAAACAGAAAGAAAAACCATGTACGCCGTCGCTCACCAAATCGGAATGAGTGGATTTTGTCGTTTTTGTTTAGCATGACTAGAAACCGAGGAAAAAAACCTCAAAAACATGACATCATAGCGAATTCACACAAATTTTCTGTTTTCGGCTAATTCTTCTTCAATTTTGGTTTTCCTTTTCTTATTTTCATTTCCATTTTTGTGTATGTGTTTTTTTTGCTTGCATTTTGGTTGTGATTGTTTCGGTTTCGAATCGAGTTATCGAAATTACTAATTTGCCGGACTCTGCTGTTATGTTTTGTTAATGGCTGGAGGAGGCTTTTATGTGAAGTATGCGCTCTTCTTCCTTTCATTTTGAATATGACGAGCAACGCGGCTTGTTTACTATTTTATTTGTGTATTCATCATGTTCATGTTCACCAGAGGTTCACCGACCAACTGGAATTAGTAATTGACAATGGATCACCATGGCAAAATGACACATGATTAACATAATGTAAAATACAAAATCATGAATGATGATGCCGAAAAACAAGGAAAACGTTCCAAACCCAGTTCGCTCTCCGTTTGATATAAATACATCTTTGTTGTTTGAACTTGCCGGTAATAATCTACAGAACAAAACAAAATGTAAGATGCCAATTCTATGCTTAGAGAGCAACGGAATGAGCCGAAGAGCCTATGCGAGCGAGAAAAAAAACGAAAATGAAAATGAAAAAACCATCATGTTTGTGATGTTTATAATTGCTGAAGTCTCGTGAATTCTTTTCTTCTCTTTTGCTCGTTTTACACTTTGCCATTCAGTTGTTTCATTTTGAACTTTTTCTTATTCCAATTCAATCCAACATCATGTATGTATTGTTCATTGTGTCGTATTGTGTGTTATACACAATACACATTGAGCAAAGTTGTTCACAAAAAAGTTTTTCTATTTTTTCTTCGTTTTTTCCTTCTTTTGTTCTTCTTTTTTATCCAAGTCTCGGGCTTTTCTTTTCTTTTCTTTCTCGCTCTATCTTTCTCTCAACCCTTTCGGAACTGATGAAAGAATGGAAATGCAAAACTCTTTTCTTCTGTATCAACTTTATTAAATCTGGATTTCTCGAGGGCTGTTTGTGCTGAATTACAAATGTTTAACGAAACTCTTATCAAGCAGTAATTTGCGGTGCGGTTCAAAGGCAAATTGAATTTCTAAAGCAAGCATAACATGGTTGAGACAACAAAGATGAAATTTGATGAATAAGATAAGTGCTGAAAATGAATCAAATGGAAAATTATCTGACGGCATATTGAAGCTATTGAAAAATGGAAGTGATATTGAGTGAAGTTTTTAAGTCGTTGCAGAGTATGAATTATTAATAAAACACATTTGGTGACAACGAATCGATTGATTGCAGGTCTTTATTTTGAATTCAAATGAACTTTCAAGTATTTCACCTTCTTTGCTCTATATTTCATTCGAACATCAATTAACACCTGCACTTCAAACTTTGAACAACAAATGATAAATGTGCGAATGCACCGTTTGGCTCCAGTGTGTGTGTGTGCTGTTTCTTTTTGATTTGCTTGTTTGTTTGTTGAATATATTCAATCTATAGATGACGTTGGTTCACATTTCACATGTAACCAACTGCTGTATTTTTGCACACAAATTATGAGGAAGACCCGGAAAGCGTATGTAAATAAAGCCACACCAATATTTACGCATGAATAAACAAAGGTGCTAATTGACTTCCGTTGCCTTTAAATGCTCGATAATAATGGCCATTTAACATTCAGTTGTTATGACCATATTGTTAGTTGTCCGAACATAGTTCGAAACAATTAAATGGTCGATTGGCAGCCACAGCATTTTTAATTTATTTCCTCCATTTTTTTTTATACGATAAAATAACACATTCGTTCATAGTCCATACTCAGTTCATCATCGTCGTCGTCAAAGTCATCATTTTAATTTCAATGCTAATATATTGTTGGCTGACTGAACGAAATGGAATCGTATTGTGATACCATATACCATGTACCATATGCAATGTGCTATGTAATATTGTATTATCATAATGTGTACATTCCAAACACACAAACACACACACACACACACACACACTCGATATAGGATTGATACAAAAGGTGTAACATTTACATTTTACCAACCTATTTAACTCGAAATGAAACACGTTTCTCAAAATGAACGAGCAAAACTGACAAATGAATAATCTGTCATTCGTTTGATGATTCAATTTGAAAATTTATTTTGTAGCATGCGTTTCAAAATATGATGCATGCCAAATTAATACAAATGATAAATGTCTAGGCTATAAACTCATCTATACAATTCTGTGTACTTGTGCAAGGGCATTCGGGATAAATGTAAAACAGAAAACGGTGAGAGTGATAAATTGGGGCAAAAATTAACTTAATGGAAAGTTTAGTGTACATTTTTTGACTAAATTTTTGTGCAACATTTTTGGGTTAATTTTTTATTTTTTCTTTGAATTTGCTTGAACCTGGTTCACCCTCTTCCTTTTTCCATTATCATCAGGATTTCAGTTCAATGTAACGCGAATTCTTTATTCGTCGAAACAAAATATCATATTTCGTTCTGTTAATTTTGTTTGTTTGTTCGTGCATTGGACAATGTTGACTGGATATTGTGTGTCCACCAAAAAATTTATTATTTCATGCAAGTATTTTATTGAACATGGAAGCTTATATAGTCATTGCTTCGACTAACTCGACTAACTCAATGCTGCGTACTGAAACGAAACGAAAATGTTTAATTGTCTCAAATTGAGTATAGTAAATAATGACTGGCATGAAACGTTTATGTTCATTGTTCGTCCAAAATGAGTTTACAGTAAATTTCATTTCAAGCACGTTTCATGTAAATAAAATGAATGACCATTCAAATATCCAAATATTCCAAAAATCATTGTCTTTGTGCAAATGTTTTATCATTATTGTTGCTTTCAAACTTTAACTCTCCAACGATACAACACATGAATCTAAATCAAATGCCAAAAATGTTATTTCAATAAAAACAAAAAAAAGCTTTGCTCAACTGAAAAGTGTATGTATTCGCCTGTCATGCATGAATCTATCGTTTATATGAACGCTGAACATTGAACATTGAACATTGAACATTGAGTACGGTAAGCACTGAGCACCTTGTGGTCGAAATGAACATATCAACGTATGTTCCGACAAATGTAGAATGTAGAGAAGAAGAAACTTTTTATCAAAGTTCTGCTAAGAGCCCATACATTTTGGTGATTGAAGCCCATGGATAGTTAGTTTGATGGGATGTTGTTGGCTGAGATTTATACACAAAATACAAAATACAAACTACATACAAAATGAATGAATTGATGTCTGCAACATGTCTAATGTCTATGCATAGATGTTGTTTTGCATTCTAAAACATGTTTTTTCATCGATCGTATTCAAGTGAAAGAGTGAGAAAAGAATGAGGCAACGAGGATATCTCGTTTCATTTGATGTGATTATCATAAGTAAATAGTTTCGGTTGTATTTGATTGAATCGACAAACACGATATAGGTTTTGTGTAATGGATTCATTGCATCTGAATAATATTGATCGGTCGAATTGAAAATTGAGCTTTGATGCTTTGGGCTCATTTCTCTTTTATTTGGATCATCAAATAGCTCAATATTGTAATTGAATTCATTTGCCAAATGGAATCACGCCAAAGGTGAAAAGATTCGATAGATTATTCTTGAGAGGGTTTTTGGTTTTTGCCAAGACCTCAACTTTATATTAAGCACACAAAAAAAAATGCAATTGATTCAACAAAATTAACGATTATTTTCATTCATTTAATATTTGTAGGTCGGTGCGGTCATGGGAGTCCATGTGATCAACTGTGCTATGAATTACACGATGGAATGTATGAATGTGATTGCACAGAAGGATATGAATTAAATAAAAATGGATACAGCTGCCAAGGTAAGAGCTAAAGCCAATGCTTAATTATGAAATGAGACAAATGATTAGCATTTGAAAATATGTTCGTAAATTTATTTCTTCCGTCACGAATTGTATAAATCTTTTGGTTGGCTAGAATGCTATTTATATGAAAAATTTAATACGTGTCCACTGTACATTGTACATGGCACAATGGCACACGGTGTACAGTTAACATTGTAATACACTTGTACATCAACAAATGAAAAAGAATGATTTCATTTGATGATAGCCACATGTTTGTACGTGGTAGACGTTATCCTACACAAGCCACATTAAACATTAATTACAAATTATTATATTGCACACCCTGTTCACATGAAAATGTATTTTATTTTTCTGTGTATTTCCATTACTTTTTTGCGTTTTCCATAAAACACGCGTATTTGTTCCAAGTTCAAAGGTAACTGAAAGCAATGGCTTTTAATTCAGTTGTTTGTATGTTGGTAACACGCGTAATTCGTGCCAAACGTAGATAGGATTTCCTATCAAGATTGTTTAAATGCGTGTTTTTAAAGCTCTCTGAATATACTGAATCAAAGTTGAAGAAAAAAAAAATTAACTCAATTTATTAACCAACGAAGTAATATTACGATTTTTGATCATATTTTCAATGGGATTTCGCATGAACAAAAAGAATTTGAATAAATCTAGGGACGATTATCAAGTATGTTCATCATCATTATATTCATTTTACAATACTAAACAAAAGACCGACAAAGTTCATAAAAATGTAGGACATTAGAGTGCAAAGGCTCACAGAATCAGAAGTCCGAACGGTGAATAAAAACTCATATTTTGAAGCGAAAGTTTTGTCTTGTTAGTACGATTCGCAGTTTTTTCTTCTTCCCACAGTGCGAAATGAATCATTTTGCAGTTGGTTTATATTTCTTTTTCCTTTGCAATGTAACGATTTGAAACACGATTTTGGCGAACCATCTGTAGCCAGTCAATCTAACCAGAAATGACAAAAATGCGAACCAAAAAAAAAAAAAAAAAAACTAGATGTGATAAAAATTTGTGGATTCCGAAAAGGGTTCCCTGGTAAGATGGCGCGAATATGCCGTTGTTCATCGTTCAGCGCTATGCAAAAAATACATAGCATAATCACGGATAATGTATCATTTTAAAATGAATAGAGCTACTTATTATCGCAAATACACTTCACCCGTATCGTGTGAATGTGTATGTGTGTATGTAATATACAATCGATATAGAATGCAAACAGGCTTCACAAGCACTAAAGAAGGGACGCAGCGATACAATCCATATATGAAGAGGGCGCATAGCCTTATTGGTAATGCGAAGGTTTAGTGTCATGAGACTCCGTTATAGGCTAGGGCCAACAAATAAAAGTTAAAATTGATCCGTTAACTGAAATACAAACGAAATTGATATGGAAAATGGAGAACACTGAATACTGAATGATAAAGAAACAGAAAACAAGTCAAAGTAACAAACGGAACAGAGAATCAACCAATATAACGAAGCCAAAAAACAATATGAAACAAGAAAAAAAATGTTTTGTTCGGGAAATGGAAAGAACAACATGTTAGCCATTCGATGAAAAGAGGGCGAACACCAAACACTTGAAGTTGATTTAGCTTTAGATTAAATACAAAAAAAGGATTGAAAATTGGAAAAGGTGGCAGCAAACAGCAATTTGGCATTTCGCTTATGACATATTTCGCAATATCAAAGCTTACATTTATTATAAAACTGAAAGCAGCAAAAATAAAGGGAAATCATTAAAAAAATAAAATATCCACGAAAAGGAAAATCGGTAAAATTACACAACATTCGCATGAACTTGGCTATTTCGACGTACATTCATATAATGCAATTCACGAATGCGAAACGAAACGGATGATTGTCATTTCTGTTTCAATACAAAGTTATTTCCCCCCCCCCACCTTTCTCTCTCTCTCTCTCTCTTTATTCTTCCATTTTCATCTAATGTCATCGAAGGCACCAAATACAAATCCCAAATCCGTAATGTAAAAATGGTTTTCGTTGGGGGCCACGCCGACCTGCAGATTACCGAATCAAAAACAACAAAACCAACAGTATTTGTTGTATCGGTGTGAATGTAATTAAGAGGTACACAAAATAATTAGAAAAAAACACGCAATCTCGTGCACTAAAGCCTGAAAACCGAAAATATCAGCCACCACATTTACATACATCAAATATGTACATTTTATACACGTGTGGGCTGGTTTGTGGATGGTAGAGTGCAAATGAGTTTGCAATGAATGTCATACAAAAACAAGAATTACGTGACACCTATTTCGAGCATCGTGTTCCAAACAATATGCTTCTCGAAATTTCGAATTTTTTAACTCTGAACGAAACGATATCGATATCGATATCGATAACGAAACGAGAATATTTTTTGGTTGAACAATGAATCATACAATCCAGTTGTATTATTGCCACCCAATACACAATATCCAGTACCAAGTAGAGAATGGTTTACTGGTTTTGGTGTTTCACATTTATGCCATTCGGTAATTCGTTGCAATAAGTTACTTGGCTGATTTTTTGGGTTTAGCTGATTTTTTAGGTTTAGCTGATTTTCAAATTCATATCAAAATGAAATGGTAATTTTTTTATGGCAATGTTATAATATCGAGCCATTCGTTTATTATAGATTTTTATTTTTATTTTGACTGTGTGTCTCAGGGAATTAACAGAACAGAAAAGAGGATTGGAAAAGGAACACGAACATTATTAGACGTTATTGTTAATTCAAATTACAAATCAAGCTACAACATGACAATCATAAGTAATACCGAATGAAATCGATAATGAAATTGTATTGGCCATTGTATTTGTCTGTGTGAGTTGCTGCCGTGTATATAAGTGCGTCCCTTTTCCAATTTCCATTTCAGACGAGAGTTTCATTTATGGAATCATAGCCACCGTCATACGAATAACTGAAATGTCATTACATTTTCATCAACAACAAATGGTTATGAACTTTTTTCCTGCTGTTTTCCGTCCCTTGGAGTGCTATTTTCTAAATGAAGGTTGCGTGTTCATATTAGAAATATGACACACATACACACGCAAACGGCAGCGACGACCATTCAAATTTCGAAATAATCTGAAGGTTGAGCATTGAAGTCTGAAGTTTTATAACGGAATATTTTTGCCCAGAATTTTCGAATATTGAAAAGTTTACGATTAACGATCGTATAGAATGGGATTGCCTTGACTTAATGTCAATTAGGAACCGAAGGAAATGTAGAATGAAAAAATAAAATTCAAACATTTTCATCTCCGGCTACAGAATGTGAAAAATTGAACCCAAAAATAAAAAATAATTTTATGCATTTTTTTATGTTCATATCTTTTGAACCGACCCTCTATTCAGTGAATAGTATTCACTTTCCCATTTTCCATGGTTTGACTATGAACGTAAAAAACATCATGAATTTCACTTAAATATGTGAACTGTGCACAAACTTTTCAAATAAATGCAATTTCATGTCTAATTTCTTTTAAACAAAAGACATAGACTGTTTCAAGATGGCGTTCATGTTTACTTTAATTTTCTGGCCCACTCAGCACAAACACATTCATATTTTCGAACAAAAGAACTTAAATTAACGGAAAATCACAAAACATACAGAAAAACGCAAATTGGAAAACGCTTGAACCGAAAACAAAGTGAAAAATGATAATCGTACAACGAAATGAATGCGCGCAAATGTTCAAATTATATTGTATATGTGCTATGTGCTGATGAAATTCAAAATTTAAATTATTAATTAATTTCAAATCTTTGTATTTGGGATGTAACATACGGAGAAAGAAAGAATAAACAACCGATATTTTGTCTATACATTGATAGAAAATATATGCGATCCAAAGATCCAAAACATAAAATATGTTCTGCACAAGAAATGCTACTTATTTGTGTTCTCAATTCATCCGGGCACAAAATAATGAAATTATTTTGTGCTTTGCTATGAATAAAGGGTTTCCTTTTAAAGAAAAAAGTCCAATACTCGAATGTATGTTTAATATTGGTGTTGGCACGTTCGGAATGTTTGTAGTGTCCGTGCCAATCAATATTACACGCCTTACATTGGATGTTAAATGTGAAAAAGAGCCAATATTAGCTTTATTGACATCTGAGACCTATTAGCAAATGGCGATTGCTATCTTAATGTTTTCAATTTTCATTTTTTATTTGATAACTATTTCTTTGGTCCCGTTTTCATCGATGTAATTGTGCTGTAGAACCTTGACTTTTTTATGTTTAGTTTTTCATGTTACGTTTTATTTTTTTTTTCTTCTCTCAATATGAAATTATAAGTTCGTCAATATGAAATATTATTAGATCGTGTCATTTTTGCCCTGTTTTTGGATATTCTGTACTTGAATAAAAAAAAAAATTTACTTTATCGAGATCCGTAAATTGGATAAACGGTACTTGAAATAGATAAAATGATCCTTGAAACGACAGGAAAGAAATGAAATTGCAATCATGAAGGGTTATCTCGTTAGATTCGATGAAACGAAGCTCTGCATTCCCGTACGCAAACACTTATTATCGATTTCGTTGTTGTCGCCGAAAAATAAGAATGAGAAGAAGAAGAGGAAGAAAATAACTGCCATTTGAGAATCCGAAGTTGCTTTTAAAACGATACATATCAATGTTAATGCAAAATCGGAAGAAAAAAAAAATTCCGAATGCCATTAAAGAAAACGTTTGAATGGCAAACGATTGCCGTTTACCCAAGACACACCACATCACCTTTTAACAAAATGCTCTTAAGCATTGCCGCCAATGAATTTTGAACACGTTTGCGTAACGCTCCATGAATTGATGAAAATAGCAAACTTTCTGCTACGTTATGATTTTTTTTTCTTCTTCTTCTTTTTTCTTTTCTTCATTTTCGCATTGAAAATGAAATAAAAAAAGCAACCTTTAACACCAATTATTTGGTTCAATTGATTGTGAAATTGACAAATTCACAAGCAAATGGAAAAAAATGGTTGGTGCAGTTTCAAAATATTAAAATTGAGGTGGGCTCGGCATTTGTCGGGTGAATTTTTAAAATGAATATTTCGCTTTTTTTCGCAAATTGTAGTTGCAATTCGATTATGGTGACAGATGATAAAATGTGGAAATGATCTTCGAGTGTGTGGTACAAATAAAAGATTCCAACGCAGGAATTCGAATGGCTTGACTGCACACAACAAAGTTATTTTGTTGTTGGAAAAGTTACGCGCGTCTCTCTCGGATATATCAATTTATGGAAAAAAGAGTTTTTTCGAATTGTTCCGCAAGTATATTGCATAATTTCCGTTCATGGCAGCTATAATATCAAAAATATTCAAAAACAGATATCACAAAAAGTTCGATATTCGATTACAAATGTACATTGGTTTTTTTCTTCCTCTGTTTCTTTTGTTGTTCAATTTGGCCAAAAGTTTTTCATTCAAAACCGAATAATGTCAACGTGCCATAGTTTGGGTTCGGCTTGAAAAAAAAAATGCCTGAAAATGTTCAAAAATGAAATCTATCTCAAATTTTGAGCGTTCAAATAAATAAAATCATATTATTTTAATTCGATTGTACAATTTCGATTAGTTTGGAATGTTTCAATTTTAGCTTTGCTCAATTATTCATTGAAAATGGTTCCGTTGATATAGTTTCTTCACAAATTTTATGAACGCAGTCACACATACACACACATCGAAGCCAATGACGATGGCAAAGTGAAAAGGAAAAATGGCACACAATTGATTGCTAAAATGTTCAAAACGAACGAACAACATTTAATTCGATTTGTGAAGTGATTCTTTTCTTTTTCTTTTTCTTTTTCGTTTCTTTACTTCTCGTTTTTATTTTCTTGTTTGCTTTTTCCATTTGCCTCCTTATCGATTCAATTCGCTTTATACTCATTTGGGGAGTTGAACACGCACATCGTATATATACTGTCAGTATTCAATTGCAAATGATATACAATGCTTTCCACATTTCGATTATTCAATTTCATATCCGTTTCTTGAGTCCGATAGAAATTAACTGTAGATATATCTCAAGAAGTGACTATCCAAAAATTTGGCAAACAGTGTCAATCCTACAATCTACATATACTCACTGTTTCTGAATTCAGATCCTCATAAAATACATACATACACCGCATACAACTTACGACCGCTACATAGTAAAGAAATACAGGAGCAGTCAGATAATTTTCAGATTTTCTTGTGTTTTGTTCTTTCTTTCTCGCACTCGCACATTCACTACTATCATTATTCGATTGGGTGTTAGCGATTAAACCATAAACCATAAATTTAATTTTCCGTTTTGTCTTTTTTCCTTCGTTCTTTTTCATCTGGTTCATTTTAAGCCAATAAATGATAGAGAGGAAAATAAAAACACTTTGTAAGAAGATCTTTTTCTTTTTGGGACATTGCTGACTGGTGGCCGTCTACAAAAAGTAGAAAAAACCGAAACGTAAATTTAAAAATTGAAATTTAAAGAACTCATGCAATGCTACGACGTGAGAAAAAAGTGAATGATTTCGAAAATAGATAACGATTTATTTCATTTAATTCGTGCTGAAATCGACATCTAACAATGATATGCACAAAAAACATCGAAATGAGATTGAAAGTTACATTTTGTGAATATTTTTGACCATTTACAAGTTGGGTTGTTAGTTGTCAGACTTTTTGTCATGGAAATGAATTGGAAAAGCGTTACATTTTAAATTCAAAAAGTAAAAAAAAAGAAGATTCATTTTGGTTTTCGTTTGATGTGTTGTTTTTCTGTGTATTTTGCGCCACATGAGTTTGGTAAAATAATAATGACTGTTGCGCTCTCAAATAAATTCTGCATTTTGCCTTACTGCCTATACAGCGTTTGTGTGTAGTGTGTATCGTTGATTGTATGGAATGCTGATCAAAAGGTAAACATAAAATGTTAAAACAATTAGATACATTTCAAACAACATTACCTTTCTATCGAAAGCCAAATAAATATCAAGCACGTTTCAAACAACGGGTGGCTCATCCATTTGTTTCATTTGTTCGTTATATTTCCATAATAATTCGCTGAGCAGAAAAACCAGAAAATCTATACGCTACACATCGAGTGCGAATGTAATGTTGCATCATTGTTTTATATTCAAATTGTTTTGTATTATTGGAATCGATTTGTTATGGAAAATCACATTGAAATCCAAGCAGATCGCATTTGTTGACAATGTTTCATTGTGTACATTGTACATAACTGTTCTCTTTAGTTCAATCATCAAGCTCATGCAACAGTTTCGTTTTTAATAGCCTATCAAAAACTGGCTATATCATGACACATAATATGGTACAAAGTGGTATGCTACGATACTAACTGTACACTGTACAGTGTACAGTGTACAGTACGAGTCATAAGTTCGAAGGATAACCAACAAAAGTTGTTTGGGGTAAGAAATTAGTGTGAAAACTGTACGATGATGTAGATGTTGTACGTTTCACTTTAGCCGATCGCATTCATTTCCCATTTTCTGTGTGTGCGGTATTCCATATTCCACAAAACCATCAAATATCAAACATTGTATGTAGTCTCAATTTAATCGCTTATTAACATTTAAACGATAGCTAACGTTGCCGAAATGGAATTTGAATCTGACTTTAAATCCAATAAAATTATTGTGCTTGTCGGAAACTGTTGTACTTAACTGATGGGGACTTCAAAAAAAGTACAGCCTTTTTTATGTAATCTGCATATCAAATGCTTAAAGTTTTGCTGGCTGTAAAAAGTATCAATAAATAACAATACTATTAATCCTCGTTTTAGAAATTCATGTAAAATGTAATATTTTTTGGAATGTGATGCATGAGTCCACCAATTCAATTATATGAAATCTTAAACATTTCAATTAGATGAAGCCATTCTCATGCTATTTGTTCTACGTAATCAACGATGATTAGTCCAACAGATACACGTTGATCAATAGTCATTATTTTAGGTTGGCGTTTTTTCGTGGATATATTTGATACAGAAAGGAAAAATATTTAACAAATATGCTTCATGCTTCATTCATATAAAAAATTGTATATTTCGTTTTTTGATCGTTCATTTATTATCCCCGGAAACCACTAGGCACAAAGCCCATCTCAAATCTAGGGATTAACTTCAGTAACACAAGAAACGCGAGACAATTTTCATTATGCAAACGAGCTCGACCTATTGAACATATTGTCCATACATTTTTCGAATCCAAAATTCCAACAATCTGAACATTCTTCGGTTTTTCATTTTACGTTGGTTGCACATTTCGTAACAACATTTGCATAAGTGCACATTGCCAATTCAATTCATATTCATTTCATTTGCAAAAATTGAAAGCAATTCCAAACACCCACCGTAACCAGAGACCAAATGCATCAGGTGAACGTTAAAATATCAAAGCTGTCTGTGCAATAAAATCAAATTCATTTGGATAATGGATTAAATTATTTTCAACCAAATGGTTCAATTCGAATAGGTAAGTTTTGAGCTTTGCTAGCCCGTTTTATCAACATTTCCATTTACAAACCGATTCAAATGTAAAATCGATGCAAACAACAGCATCAACAGCAACTCCAACAACACAGACATAAATGCTAAATGCCCCATCATCATCATCATCATCATCATCGTCATCATCCGGTATCGTCGGATTTCTAATGTCAACGAACCATTGGCTCAATGGTCACCATGGCCTCTGTGCATTTTGGCTTCTATTGTTGTTCAGGAGCATGAAACAAAAAGCCGCTTCAGATTTTCCATCCGAATATTTATTCATTCGGCTTATGTTCAATGCGCTGTGCAGCATCTCATCCGATTATTATATTCTACAATGGTTTGGCGGTTGGTGGTGTTGTTGTTGTTGGATCCTTGGTGTTGCTACCACTTTCATCTATAGATATTTAGTGTTGGTGTTGGTGGTGGTGTTGGCTCAACTAACAAACAGATTAACGATTCAATGCAAACTGTTTAAAATTTGAAATCGCAAGTGCACAAGCATGAGTATATAGTATCAGTGCTTTGTTTGATCTGCTTCATTCACAAACTTGATGCCATTTTCGAATTTTCACATTTACGATTTTAAAATTAATCGCCATAAATCGTATGAATCCATAAAATTGATCGACAATTACAGATTATTACAAATTATAATATAAATAAATGTTTAATGTTAAAAGCTAAAAATATCTAGACTGTTGCTTTTAAGGTTCGAAAGCATCAATGCAATAAATTAACAGCGAAACGGAAAGTTCTAAAACGGAAAGTTCTAAAATTAATTCGCTGCGTTTTCGTCGGCATTTTGAATTTTGAACGGGATATGGAAATGTTTAAACAAAATATAAAGTGTGTTTATGTATGAATGCCATCCATTGTATTAGCATTTGAAATGAACTGGATGGATTGTTTATGACATTTGATTTTCTCGCTGATTTATCATTTCTTTTTATCATTTATCAGAATATTTTCGGAGTATTTCGACCGATTTTATTTTCAAATGAATGATTGAATGTTTATATCCATGATCATTGCTTATGATGACGCCATAACATTTCATTTAGCATAATAAACATTGATTATTATTATCATTATTATCCATTTGCTTGGGCTTTTGGGGTGTTACAGCGTTGCTGTACCTTTCCCCATATTACTTGTGAAACAATGGAGCCCGTTTCATTCGCAGATATTCTGTCAGCGATTTCACATAATCGACCATGTGAATACTGAGCATTGAGCACTGAACACGATATTTCGGTCATTTGTATTTAATCAAAATGGTCACCATTTACCATTATTTTGGATATCACAGCGGAAGCTATGCAAGTGTCAGGTTTAAAACACAACAGCAAATGCTTCACATTCAGTTTGACCATTCAGCCGTTAGTATTTGCTATGCATATTGAGCTACATTGAATGCATTATTTATTTACGTGCTGCTATTGACAATGTCCTATGTCGTCTGCTGTCATTAATTCGTTTTAATAAACCAAAAAATGTTTAACATTTCGAAATCATTTTATTTTATTAAATACACTGCCAAGCTAGACTCGGTAGTAGTGCTTGATGTCTGATGTTATGTTAAATGCCAAGGCTGGACATAATTGCGATTGCGAACGCAATAGGTAACCGATTTTTTCGCTCGCAATCGCACTCGCATTCATTGCGAGCGCTCAAAATTCACTCGCTCCCAAAAAATCGCTCGCTCGAAATTCACTCGCTCCCAAAAAATCGCTCGCTCGAAATTCACTCGCTCCCAAAAAATCGCTCGCTCGAAATTCACTCGCTCCCAAAAAATTGACTCGCTCCCAAAAAAATCGCTATTACTTGTGAAACAATGGAGCCCGTTTCATTCGCAGATATTCTGTCAGCGATTTCACATAATCGACCATGTGAATACTGAGCATTGAGCACTGAACACGATATTTCGGTCATTTGTATTTAATCAAAATGGTCACCATTTACCATTATTTTGGATATCACAGCGGAAGCTATGCAAGTGTCAGGTTTAAAACACAACAGCAAATGCTTCACATTCAGTTTGACCATTCAGCCGTTAGTATTTGCTATGCATATTGAGCTACATTGAATGCATTATTTATTTACGTGCTGCTATTGACAATGTCCTATGTCGTCTGCTGTCATTAATTCGTTTTAATAAACCAAAAAATGTTTAACATTTCGAAATCATTTTATTTTATTAAATACACTGCCAAGCTAGACTCGGTAGTAGTGCTTGATGTCTGATGTTATGTTAAATGCCAAGGCTGGACATAATTGCGATTGCGAACGCAATAGGCGACCGATTTTTTCGCTCGCAATCGCACTCGCATTCATTGCGAGCGCTCGAAATTCACTCGCTCCCAAAAAATCGCTCGCTCGAAATTCACTCGCTCCCAAAAAATCGCTCGCTCGAAATTCACTCGCTCCCAAAAGATCGCTCGCTCCCAAAAAATGTTGTTGTTGTTGTTGTTGTTGTTGTTGTTGTTGTTGTTGTTGTTGTTGTTGTTGTTGTTGTTTGTTTTTGTTTGTTTTTGTACAAAAACAAAAAATGAGCTCATTGACGCAGCGCTGCAATGTACGCGTACATTGTATGTGAATCCAAATCTCCATACACTGTCAGAATTCGCCGATTTCGCCGTACGAATTTCGTAAAAGTGAAGCCGCTGTTCTGACCATTTCCAATCGATTTGCGACAAAAAAAAAAAAGAATTTGATGGTATAAGAGGAAAAAAATTTCGAATGCCTATCCCAGGACCGGGGTGGGGTCTAGGGCCAAACAAAAAAATATGGGTCGGGGTATTTATTTATTTTATTGTAATATGCAATATGGACGCTTATTCCTGAGCTATCATACACTGTTGAATAATTTGGAAGTAACGCTTGATATATGATTTCAAAAAATCTATTTCTTACGTCATGGGTGAACAAATTTAGGGGGAGGGAGTCAAAATTCTAAAGCTTGACATGAAATTCTCGCGAAATTCGGGAATTGGTGTTGATTTTGTTGTTGTTGTAATTTCATTTTCCTTACCATTTATCATGAAAATGTTTGTTTCTTGCATCATTTCAGACTTTAAATGCTGTAACTGGATGCTATTCAAACACAATAAAATGACAATAATAAATAGTTTGCGTATGCGAATGTGAAATTCATTTTAATTCGTAAATCAATGGCGTATACAAAATAAATAAGGATGAATGTGAGAAAGTAGTTTTCACGTTTTTTTTTTTTTTTTTGGTTTAAATCCAGAATATTTTCCATATATGATTCATTTTAACAATGACATCGAATGTTGTAGAATATTTTTGCCATTGATTTGCATCTGATGTGAATCGTTAATCTTCGATGTCATCGAATGATATTCAACACACACGCAATAACAAACGATCGTCAATATTCATTTTCTTTCCGATTTTCGAATAAGTTGTAATGCGTGTGCTTGTGCCAAACGAATTTCCCGAATTGATTGAATCAAGACAGTAAGACAGTTTCTTTGCGCCGCAATCTATACATTGACGCAACATATATTTGCGTAGGAATTGAATATTTTCTCCTTTTGATGTGGGGTGGCGGTGGCAGTGGGTTTCGATTCTTTGATATATATTTTGTCCATTGATGTTATGGATGATGGTATGCAAGTTTGAGGAATATTCCGACAAACGAAAAAAAGTGATTGATAAAGATCCAAAATTGTGATTTATGCATGGGCAATGGAGATTCAATATAAAATGTCGTTTCGGACGACATGATTGGAAATGACCAAAATTTGATATTTTATATGTATACATATTTTTCTGGGTTTTTTTTTTTGGCAATATCGATGATGGCCTAGCTTGATACTCTGGGTGGATGCAATTTCGACTCAAGTTATCGATGTATTTACATGTATTCATGACGATGTTGAAAAATTGTTGACAAATACCCGACTTTGTAAGCGTTGAGAGTGGGTAACATGCAATAGCTAAGGATGAAATGAAGAGAAGAACGTGAACTGAAATAGTAAATAGCATCAATTTGAATTCGATATTTGCATTCGTTTGTTATTCATTTATTCAAATTCAAAATTATACCCAAACATAAGCTCAAACTCACAAGCCTAAAATGCGTTTAATATGTTCATTCTATTTTCTTTATTTACAGTGATAAATTCAACATATCAATTGGGCGACATCAACAGTAGTGGCACCGAAGAGGATGTCTTATATCAAAGCGATGCATTGTTCAGCGCTAAATTAGATAATTCACATTCGCACAATAATAACAATAATTTAAATAGATCAAATCATAAAAGTGTATCTAATGGCGACAATAGCCCAAGTAGTGTAAATAAATTGAATAGAAATAATGATAGAAATAATAATAAAATCAGTAGGGAAATCAATGTAAAAAAATCAACTAACATCAACAACAATGCAAAACAAAAACAAAAACAAATTCAGACGAATAGTAAACATTTGGCATCAATTGAATCCAAATCAATTTTTAAAACGAATAAAAAGAGTGTAAAGAAACCACAAACAAATCAAAATAATAATATGCACACTGATCCAAGTGAACCGGCTATGGAAATTATAAAAACAAATGATTGGTCAAAAGTTCCTACCAATCCAGTGAATATAAACGATTCAAATGATTATGGTTATGATAATGATGATGTCAATTTCGATTCAGATTCAGGTAAATATTAAACCGAAACCTAAAACAATCGAATCGATTTGTTTTCATATTTTTGATTTTTCACTTTTGATATATGCAGACGATGCGGAACTTGATGAAAACGACGAAGACTACAATGGTGACAAACAAATCGGTAGTGAGAGTATTGTCATCAAATTTGGAACTAATGAAAAACCAGCAACACAATCACCAATTCACAAGGATAATTTGAATGCAACCGAATCGATTGTCCCATCAAATGATAATAGCTATGGCAATAAAATTCACGCTACATCAGAATCAAATAATCACAGCCAAATTCAGCCAAATCTAAAAGGCCAAATCAAAAGTATTATGGACATTGATGATAGACTAAATAATAACATTAGTCCGAATACATTACATCATAACAGTAAACGAATGAAAGCCTATGAGCAACGGAATCTCTATGTTACCAAGAATGGTTTAAGCGACAATGCCGCCGATTCAAGTAGTTCAATCAAAAGCTATATTCATATTGAAGTTTATAAAGGAAATATAGATGATCTATCAACATCAAAGCCCAGAGATAGAAATTCATCATTAAAAACAACAACCGTCAGACCATCTGAACAGCATTCTAATTCAACGTACGATAGCACAACGAAAATATCGTTAGCAACAAAACCGTAAGCACTATAATATTCATTAGTGGAATAACATTGTACAGCGTACAGCGTACAGCATATGTTTCAACATTAATGGATCCATTTTCCATTTTCCATTTCCCATTTCGCATTTCGCATGGGCCAATTTTTGATTGGATGGAATTTTTTTGGTCTAATATTTCAGAGAGCTATGCCTTTTGGATTGTGGACCGGATGGTTTATGTGAGAAAAATGGCGATGTAATGCGTTGTTTGTGTCCGTTCGGAAAAAGTGGAAATAAATGCGAAAATGGTAAGTTTTTTTAACGTATTTTGTGAACAGTTAACACTGGATATAATAATGTTTTCAGTTTTAAGTAGCATACAATTCGAAAATAAAATTTCATATCCATTGCATTTGGTAACGAGAGTAAAAGAGTCATAAAACACTCTTTGGTTCAATGTCTGTGCGTTTTTTTTTAATACTTTCATTTTATGAACGGTTAACATCTCGGTAATGGCAATGGGGAAAAAGAGCACAAAAAGATTTAAGTATGTTTTCGGTTGAATACTTTTCAGAAAACTTTTTCCTTTTTTGCATGCTGAAAACTTAACTTCAAATACCAAAAACAGAAGAATTTCATTTAGTTGTCTCTTTTGAATTCAATAACAATCCATTTAGAAAAATGTTTCATAGATTTCAGTTGAATGTAAGTGCCTGCCAGGCACTACCTGGTGCAACAGTTAAAATAGTTATCATTAATGAAATGATCAATCTGTATGAGATTTCATTCCAAGGATACGTTTTATGAATATAAACATTGTACAGGGCGTACATCAAAGCACATGCTATATGCTGCGAAAAAAGATGAACAAAATGTTATGTAGAAAATGTATCAACATATTCACAATGATTTTGCTTGGCACAACAAATACGTGTTTAAAATTTGAAAATATTTATTATTTCATTCGTCAGTTGGTCTTTACGTTTTCAGTGTTCTGATCAAATCTATTCCGATGGGTTGGATGGCAAATATAATCTGTATAAAATGGTCATCATTGTCAATTGGATTGTTGCTTTTTTTTTCATTAGATAAACGGTGGAAGGTGATGATGTTTGCTGATCCTGATTCCTTTTGCAATACAAATATTCGCAATGATACATTCATCATTTAAATTTAATTTTTACTTTGCTTTGTTTAATGTATAATTGTATGCAGGCCCTAAAATAAGCGGGCAGTTATTCCAAAATGGGCAGTTGAATTTGGGTTAATTTGGGTAGTTGTTTCTCCATCTTATTTGAAGCAGTGATTGTATGCATAGTGCAATGGTGCCATGTCATACAGCGCATCGAACATTCGATACACAAAAATTCCCTTTTCCCTGCATTTGATTTTTATCAATTGGATGGGATGATGTGATAAAAAGGGGGTGAATATGGCATATGTGAAGATAAAAACACCAACAATAATACTTGAAACCAGAAATGCTTGAATATCATAAGTACGCAAAAACACTTGTGCAATAACCACATTAACATGAATGAAATTACCATCAATGAAAAGCATCATCGAGTAAAAGACATGAAATGGAAAATAAAAACCACAAAATGCAATATAATGACAACAATGATCTGGTAGAATTTATATGAATGCCAAACACATCCACCAGAAAATAGCATTTTGTCGAAATAAAGGTGAAAATGTTGTCGTTTCATCTTTAACTGTATTAAAATACTTTTTTCCGGTGACAAAATGCCGGAGGAGATTAACCATCCCATTTTGTTTCATGTTTTCAAGTCATAATTATACTTTCGTACATTCTACAAATAAATAAAAACTTTCGTCATTCGTGCCACCATTTTGCTTAATGAAAGTATTTAAATTTTCAATTTTTACTAATAATATTTTTTTGTTAGTTTTTTTCATTCTTTGTCCGTACAAAAAATCTCTGCTCAATTTTTCGTCATACACGAAACATTTTCCTGATAACAATGTATCAAATGGAGTTTTCGAAAGTCTGACAAAGAATAATGTCATGTCAATTGATCTATCCACCGGGTCCAGAACCATGACCAATTCAATTTGACCGTTTGCTCTATAGCAATCATTAGTTTTTAGTTTTTCATGGTTAACATAACATATAAATGGAATGAGGTAATTTGGAAAAAACGAATCAAGGAAATAATTAAAAAAGTTTGTGTGCATTTATCTTCCGTCTTTTTTCCGATTCACTTTTCATTATCATCATCCAATTCAAAAGGTTCACGAGACTCGTGCTCGAATGTTATTGTTGTTAAAGAATATAATGGCCTGGGGTGGAATAAAAAATATGTGGAATTGAGTAGAGTTGAATTCGGTCGCATTCCATTATTTTACTCGAGCTTATTGTTTGCATTATTATCTTTTAATGCATTTTGCTTTCATATACGAGACATTTTTAGCTCTAGAGTGTAGGTCATTGTCATCGTTTTCTTTTTTCTTCCTTTTCTGCATATAATTTGTATGATCCTAACAATGTCTATTGTTCGATGTGCATTGCGCTGAAATGCACTGAGTTTAAGTGTTGTATGTGTAAAAAAAAAAATAGAAAGAAAGCAAAAAAACAAACACGAATAATTACGGGAAAAAGATTAAATGCTTTTCAACCACATTGTTCGGTGGTTATTTTTCAATGCTCGTGTTCATTCCATAAATTTCCGCCTATTTCAGTAGCGGCACGTTTGGTATGAACACATTCATCACATAGAATAACTAAGTAAACAAGATGTGACCGGAAAAGTAATTCGTTCACATGGCCGTTTAGTTCTCCTCTAATTTTTCTCCCTTTTTTTGTGATCGATTATAATTTTCATTTTGTGCGGGCCATTTCAATAACATTGTATTATTGTTGTATTTGAAATGGGAATCAGTTTTATGTGTAAGGGTTACATTCTCCCCAATATCCTAAATTGTACCCATTTTAAAAGAAAATTAATTATAATTTTTCATTTCAATTCCATTGGAAATGTATTCTGGACCTAGACTATATGCTAAATTTTGAATGAAGAAACATTTGAATGAGTTAATATATTTAGCGTGATTTCACTCGAATATGAATTTAATAATGTGACTTTTTTGTCTAAATTGTCATTAATTCATATTATTATCCCGATAAAAACGTAATGTGAATGTGATATTTGCGTGAAATTGTTGTTGTTAAAAAACTGAAAACGGAAATTGACAGAAAACGAAGAATGACACAAAACTTCGTCAAAAGGAAAAAATCAATGTCACCTAAAAAATCAATGTCACCTAAAAAATCATCTTACCCATTCGTTAATAATAATTATATTTGAATGAAATGCGATGAATTCGATATTTAGTTTATTCGATATGAACATGGAATGTCAATGAGAGCAGTTTTATGGTTTATGAAGAGAAAGAATGGTCGACAAATTAATGTGTATTTAATATTTAATTTATGTATTGTGTTATAGTATGGCGGACGTGGTATTTATATACTATTTACCTTATGTCTGTACGTTTTCAATTCGAGTGTATTCAAGATAACTTTGTATTTCTTGTTGATTGCTTTTTATACTTTTTACTCTGGTTGATTCCAATGAAAAGGCCAAATCAGAAATAAACATTATTTTTGTACAATATATAAGAAACGAGTGTATTGAGATAAAGAGAGAAAATCCAGTGCCATTCATTTGCAACAAGTTTTCAATACTTATGAAACATATACATACAATGCATAATCAGTTTATTGAATTAATCGATTGAGTCAACTGAAAACACTGAGCTCAACATTTCCGTTCACTTTTCAATATTCACGGGCACTGTTCAATGTTATCAATAATAGTCACCGTTTGTTTTCCTTTTTCTGCCAAAACAACGAAATAAGAATTAAGAAGCTTAATATTGACGGTAAACCTATCACAAATATTGATAATTAATGGTTCTTTTATAGAACAATGAACTACATTATTCTCACTGTATTTTTTTTTCTCCGAGAAGAAGTACCCATTTCTCGGCAGCCCATTCAAACTAAAGCAATTTTTACCTTCATTGAAGAGCTTTTATTTGTTATTATGTTTTTATTTAATAGACACTCAACCCCATCACAAAGTAGAAGACTGACGGTTCGGTGGATGACTCATCTCCAATCCATTCGACATAAATGAAGAGAGAGAGAGAGAGAGAACATTATGACATTGTTACATTTCATTTATGAATGAAAAAAATATTATTATCATTGATGAACCGCCATTAATTAACTTATTCGATGTCTTTTGAATTTCTCGACATTTTAATTTAAAATAGTTGACCGACCGAAGGTATTCTCCTCATTTTCCCTATTCAAAAGTTAACAATCAGACAATTCCATTGTAATTTGACCTATTAGGTTGTCGGTTTCTTTTCATTTTATTTTAGAGAATGAATGTTTACGACCCACCGCATAGCCTGACATTTTTCGATTCATTTAATAGTGATGGATAGCATAATGGAAGAGGTGCTTTAAAAGCTTTTCGTCTATGAAACAATACAAAATCAATGTATTGTTTATGGTGTATGGTGTGTGGTGCAACTGACATGAATGCATACGTATGAAACTATTGATTGCCTTAAATTTTTAAAATGATTTTAAAACACTCACTCTTTTGAAAGGTCATTCACTATGGGATCCCATTCAGTTAGAATATTGTTTCATTCGATCAAGTAGTAGTTGTTGTTGCTAATTTTTTCGCCTCGCCTCACCTCACCTCTAAAACCACTTCATTCACCATCAATTATTATTTCTAAGCAGTTTCAATAACGACGTCAATTTATCAGACTCACTTGACTACATTTGCATGGTGCATCGAACCGTCAATCACATTCTAGGTATATACCGGAAAAAAGCGCATGACAATGACATGGAAAATAGGAGCTAATGCTGCTTGAATTAAGTTTGCAATGGTGCAAATAGAATGAAAACAACAACAAACAACAGGAACGCCAAGCATCTGACAAAATCACATGTTTGACTAACCTATGCTCTGTATGCTGGTGTATGTTGTATATGTTTGACAATGAACGATTTCATGCGTAGCTGCTCGAACGAAACAACAGGCCATTGTTACTCATAACAGGCGAATGGCACTTCGTTATCGTTTGTATTTCATCTCTAAAAAAAAATTTCACCATTTTTTTTCTCTGCTCTTTTTATCTCAATTTGCTTATTGTCTAAATGCCATTGAAACATTGTTTCTGGCAATGGATTAGTTGATATTAAACATCCAACTACATATATGTTGTTCGGGGTATTCAGGTGAACACCAAAAGCGTAAGCATAACGCTTATAAAATGATACTGTCAGGGAATTTACCAATCAAGCAATTGAAATTCGATTAGAATAATGTTATGACTTTGATGCTCATAAATCACGAATGATGCCACTTTTAGAAAATTATGTTTGAGTTCTGAAATTAATTCAATTTTATATGTTTATTTAGATGAATTAATGATAAAGACTCGTAATACAATTGCTATGATCATTGATCATTGGTCAGCAGTGATGATAATATTATGCCATAATATCAGCAAATATGAACTAATGAATAAAATGTTATCCAAGGTGTTCAATATCGTGTTGCAATTTGAACGATTTGAAGTTACGTTTAATGCTTAGAGTTTGTTTAATTTTTCATAAATCACATCTGTCGTGTATACATCAAATTTATTGCATGAATTCTGTATTTTACATGAATTTGTCGAAATAAGTACGCTTGACTATTTCAATATATTAAAGGCCAAAAAAACTTAATCCAGTGATCGTTTTTTGAAAGCTCTTTAGTTGAATGGTTAAAAAAAAATTCAGAAAAATACAGGAATAAATAGTCGTGAAAATTGCTCATGCATTGTTTAGTCTCCACCAACTGCAAAGTCAAATGACCGAACCATGTTGTTGTTCATGGTGATTTTTTTTTCGGTTTATTGAAAAACTACATACGTACACCGACCACACGAAATCGGTATGCCTTGTGCTCTATATAAACTGTTGTTCTAATATCCGAGGCTCAGATGCATCCGAAATAGACTGAATCTGATACAGCATCTGTAAATAATTGCAAACATTTGCATCCATCTGACGAAAAATTCGAAAACAAATGAAAAACAGTCAATAAAAACAAATAAGTAAAACGGTAAAAAGTTGACTATGGACGCTATAACAAATGCATTTGAATCTACAAAAAGGACATCAAAAGGATTGCTTGTCTGTGTCTATTAAATATAACTCGTTAGTTTCCTAAATTTTTTTTTTATCTCGAACAAATCGTCTGGAGCCCATTATGCGGTCTATTCATTGTTCTATGAACCATTTTGTTGGTATATAGAAAATCAATTATGAATGACGCTGATTTGTTAATATTCGTACCTGAAGCAGTAAATTCTGCATTAAAGTATACACCGGGGAATATCGAATGATGCTTTGATGTCATCGAACAATACTTATTATTATTCATTTGATAATATTTTGTTCCATGATCGAATATATTAATATATTGATTTTTCAATGAATTTGTTTTTTTTTTTCATTCGATGTGTATAGTTGCGGAAAGTGTGTCGGTGCCACGATTTTCAAAGCATTCTTGGATTGCATTCTCAGCTCTACGCGGTGCATACAAGCATGTACAGGTAAATATTTATTTCATTGAAAACTTTAATTGATGAAAATTGAAAAGCAAAACAATTCACATAGGGAAAATAGCGAATACCAAACAAAGTATCGGCTCGAAAGCTGAGCATTTGTACAACATATTGATGTATTCGAAATAACAAATGATTAAACATTTTAATTTGCGGATTTCCATTTATTTCTTTTTTTAATTCTTTTTTTTTTTTTTTTCAATTTCCTTTAGCTGCATATCGAATTCAAACCAGAAACGAACAATGGTATCATTCTACTAACAGGCGAACGAGATGATTTAACCGGTGATTTTTTGGCTGTTCTAATTGATCAAGGATACATTGAATTCTGGTGAGTCAATTTACACAATATGATTAAATAGGGCATAGCACAGACACATCTGGCCCGGCATTTGATTAATGATTGCTGGGATCATTTTTTTAAACATTTTCACATTAACCCGAGGCCAGCTAATAGATGTATTTTCATTGTGATCTATTTTTCATAAAATGACTTTGAATACACAATTGGGATCGAAGCAATCAATTTGTTATCTTGAAAATCAAAATCAATAGATAATAATTTAATCAATTAGTGGCGCCATAATGAAGAATGAAAGAAAAAAATCGAACAAATATTAATATCTATTGACATAAAGCTATTTGTGACAAAACTAAATTCAAACTAAATTATTCATTCGCATACGATATACGATTGGAAGCTGTGTGCAATTTTGTCAGCCATATGCAATTCGAAATTGGCAAAGCGTAAATGATAAAATGTTATTTGTTAAATGTGTAATGTGGAATATTCAGCTGCATATGATTACTACGTTCAATTCGCTCAACAATTGTGAATTTTGTGAATTTTTAGAACCAGTATGCTGGACTCGATATAAATTAACGCCGAAAGGATTGCATTCATGATGTGAAAATTTGTAATATTTGAGCGACTATTAAAAATAACGATACAAATCGATACTCATGACTCAAAACTAACAAATGAGTTCATTTGGCTTATTTTTTCAATATTGTTCCTCTTTTTTTTCTGTTCGAAAATTGAAATATATTGTGTATATGTAAAGAAATACAAATATATATGCGATTTGTACCAATTGATCTGATATTTTGTTAATGGGAATTGTATGTTTCAGTTGCGGTAATGGCTTTGCTAAGATCACCATAAGGTAAATAGTATATAAATACCACGTCCGCCATACTATAACACAATACATAAATTAAATACACATTAATTTGTCGACCATTCTTCCATGTTCATATCGAATAAACTAAATATCGAATTCATCACATTTCATTCAAATATAATTATTATTAACGAATGGGTAAGCTGAATTTTTAGGTTCAGCTGATTTTTTAGGTTCAGCAAAATAATGATAAAATGCACAAATTGAATACGTGAACATTTTACATTTGGTATCTTTGAATTTAGTATTTAGCATTCAGAGTTTTGTAAATACAAACATATATCGAATGCGAACAACAAAAAAAAAAAAAAAACAAAAAAATATCTGTGAACTGGAAATCATTTTAACGCAAGAATAAAAGATAGAAGAGAAAAATTGAATACAAATGGAAAATGGAAACAATGAGGTGCATTATTTGATTGAATTAATGCCCAAAACGAAATTCATTGATGAAATATTTAGAGCTAAAATCGACTCCTATATGTATTATTTTGATGATTTAAATCATTCGCATTGGCAAATCCAAAATGAATAGAGCAATTGCAAATGAGGTTTCTTGTCTTGGTGGACGGATGACGTGACTTTAGAAAATTGAAATATGTAGTTACAATTGATTTTCGATGGCCATAAAATTTACAAACTTTGTTTTATGATATAATTGAAGCAAACTTAATGCATTTCGAATAGCCACTAGCCCAACAACATAAAACAACGATAATAAGGATTATAATAATTGAAGCAGAAGTAGAAAGTTTTAACTTCTAAATTAGCACCAATGAACTGAACGGAACGTAACCGACATCCATGTTCCATTTGAAATTTGCTCATTTAGTTGATTGGATTTTGATAGACACAGTTAAACATTAAAAATGTGTGCATTTCTTCCCATTTAATATGGTCATGTGAGGCAAACTACCATTTAATCACTACCACCAGCAATTGAAAAAAAGCAAATTACTCAAAACAAAAACAACAAACTAAATATTCATAACTATTTAATAGCCATTTCATTTGAACATTGCACAAGCTAAATGCACTCGCTGCATATAATTTAATTTTCACTTTATTTTAGATATTTCGGTTTGAATCAGCAAGAGAATTGTGACGAACAATAAATAAATAAAAAAATAGAATAAGATGAAAATCATGAATAAAAATAAAAATTGAGCGAAAATCGCTGCTGGCTCGAAGATTTCATGAAATTCCAATATGTTACGACATTGCTGTTTGAGAAATGCTAAATCGTTCGATGTTAAATGTCTTTCATGCTCGTGCTCGAAGCTTGAACAGCATTTGTATCAATTCAGGCACGGCATATTGTGTCGGTGTGCGCTGTTCTTATTTTTATTCATGTTCAATATTCAATGCATAAATGTTCACTGCTCATAGTTCACAAGTATTTACAAGTGGCAAACAACGAAACGCTTTTTACGCGATACGTAGTAATTACATTTTTCAAATGGCTTTATTTAGTTATATAAAGAAAATGAAAAAAAGAAAACAATTGAGAATAAAGTGCCGCAAAGCAGGAACCAGAGCATGAAAGAAACAACGTCAACAGTGAACTGTGAACATTTTACTGAGCAAAGACTGGGAAAATATTATGAATGCAAAATAAGAGCAAAAAGACGATCCCAATTGTTGTCAAACGGCATCCAAAATTAGAGAAAATAAACCGTGTTTCCATTATTTCATGCCACCATTAGGTATC
This sequence comes from Mayetiola destructor, assembly GCA_000149185.1. Taxonomy (NCBI): domain Eukaryota; kingdom Metazoa; phylum Arthropoda; class Insecta; order Diptera; family Cecidomyiidae; genus Mayetiola; species Mayetiola destructor. The sequence continues at coordinate 912,016 of GL501523.1, forward strand.
CATTTGCATTAGACATTTGCCATGTGCTTACAGATTTGATTAATGTGATTACGATTCATTAAAAATTATCGTTTAATGAAATTATTAACCTGTTTATGGTTGGCCAAACTTTTTTCTTGTTTTGAAATCAATCAATTATGGTGAATACAATGAGAGCTGCTAAAAATCAGCGTTTGCCAGTGTTAAATATTTCTTAAAATTTGTGTCATTTAAAATTATTTAGTAAGAAATGTCGATAAAGCTTTTGGTTTACATTTACATCAATTAACTTTATTCAATTTAATCGATGCTATAAATTATAATGGCTTCAATTTGAAATATTTTGATCGGGAATAATGTGTTGAGGGAGAGACGTCCCAACATTTATGGGAAAATATTTGATCGATTTTCGAATCGAATCTTATGTATCGCCCACACACACACGCACACACACACACACACACACACACACTGAAAATTGAATATTGAAGCATTGGAGTTGTTATTGCTGATACAATTCTCAATAATATAATCGGCTTTGGTTAATTTACTTAATTATTGAATATTAACGAATATTTGAATGCGTGGAAATATTGAACCTTGAATATTATGAATTGAACCAATGAACCGCACTCTAGCCATCTTCAATCACAATGGAAATGGAGATATGAAAATCTACAATCACATACACCACACCAGCCGTGTTACATATTCAAATTTCAGGTCGAATTCGTATTTTTTTTTACACATGAGGATATTAACCAATTGGATACCAAATACCAAATGTTGTCAGAATTTTGATCCGCACCAATTTTCAATCCATTTAAAACACTTGAAACCATTTTGGAAAACCACTTGCCGATTTCTATTGCAATCGTTTACATACATGCCGGTTGAATGCTACACATTACACATAGCATCAAAGGCGATAAGGGAATGAGTAAATGTAGGACTCAGTTTTTAACGTTCATGTGTTGAATGCGTGTGGATGTGTGTGTGTGTGTGTGTGTGTGTGTGTGTGTGTGTGTGTGTGTGTGATAAACTGATGGTAATCATTGTTCTTAATAGAGAAACGGGCACGATTAAATGAAACCAAAGTAATTTTGGAATTTCGAATTATGTTCCGTCGATAAATTCGCATTGTTAGTCACACATGCTCGGCACATGTTACCAATAACGATAATGGTTTCTATTCTATTAATATACAGACATTGAAAATTGAAATACGTTGGAATAAACGGATTGATATCTTTCATAGCATATGAAATTTGGTCGATGTTCTGTTGAATATTTTCATATCAATCCACCGAACAGATAGGAATAATTTTAATTTAATGGGTGAAAGTTTTTGTTTTTTTTTCATAAAAAAATTTCGTTTTTTCGTACCAATGAATAAGTCATAATAATATTAATAGAATTCATTTCGGAACTAATGAGACACGTAAATTGTTTTCAATTTTCAATTAGCATATTTAATTGGCCACTGATATTTTCAGACTTTTGTTAAACCTAAAAAATCAGCCAAACACCAATTATTTAGAAACGTTTGAAATGAACAGAATTATTTGTGATATGAATTTATTTTTTATTTTCGATATCATTTCATATTGCATTTTACATTTTGATTGAGTTTTGGAGTTGATTCGATATTTCGTTACTCGATGAGCGAAATTGTCTGCAAATGACTCAAGACGTCTATTTGGCACATATCGAACATATTTAATTCAGTTGATTTATTTTTGCTATTTTTCGCTCTTCATCTCTATCCATCTAACATCCGAATATCATTTTCGGTGTCAATTATTGCTTGTTTCAAATATTTAGCTATGGAAATTGAATATTCTACAATTATAGCCGAATCTAGATCATATAGGGCCAAGAGCTAATTCCAATTTGATTCAATCATTATTGAAAAATAAAAATGAGCATAGCTGAATGTGACAGTTGTGTTTTTGGTGTCCCATTGTTTTGTTGCTAATAATGATAATGCGCTACAAGTGTGAAATTTTTTGTTTAATTTTAGAAAATAAGTTGTGTTAATGTCATCTGATGTGTTTCATCATAATAGATAATTCAACCAAAACCAAACCGTATATCGAACATACAACAATTCATAAATTAATAATGGTGTTTCGAAACCTATTTTATGAACGAATATCCTTCCATTTATATGTCAATACGATTGGCAAACTATTTATTTGTGGTAGATTCATTTATGGTTTATAGTTCCTGGTATAGCCATTAGGCTATGTGGTGGTATATCTAGTGAAAATATTTTGATACGGGTTTTTTATGGTTTCTTTATGCAGAAATTTGAATACCATACAAAAGTGAACCAAATTGAATTGGATTCATTTGACTAAAATCGCATTGATGTCGATATTAATTTGATGCATTCAAATATGTGGCATTTATTGAGCTGCATATTAATAATGAGTTGATTGATTTACTGTCACGGTGGCGACAAAAAATAATCAAATCAAATTGGATGAATTAATAAAATTTGCGAAAATGGGCCACTGGAAATGGCCAAGATTCACAAACTGCTATGATATCCTTTCGGGAACCTGCAAAAAAGAAAAAAAATCTTTCACTCGCCAATGACAATTCCGCTTCATGTCCGATTCCGTTTTGCCATTAATATCCACAATCGAAACCAGTCTAAACACACCCACCCAACGATCTTGCTTCTTCACATTTGTAAATTCGAATATGTATCGTTATGCATTTAGTTCGCTCGTATAAAGTTCCATTTTACAAGCTTTTACATGTCAGGAAACAAATAAGTAACCAACCAAAACGGTTAAGCACATTGTATTTTTTAAATGGATAAGTATTTATGCGCTTACGCTTTGACCGTATGACTTTACAATTTATATTCATATGGTCCATGTTCCATGTTCCCTGTTAAATGCACATTGAAACATATGAGCTTTGTTACGTTTCGTTGCTTTTGTCAGTAAGAACTTGAACTAGCCGATGTACAATCTACACTCATATCTATGTACGTATGTCAGATTCAAACAGAAAAAGATTCAGGAATAGAATGAAAATTTGGGAAAGCGAAAAAAAACGAAGAATATTTTCCAAACATTTCACAAGTTGAACGGAAAAGTTTTTGCCATTATACATATATTTCAAACTGTTGAAAATCCACTGATCCCTAATTTAAATCTGAACTAAAATGAGCCACATGCACATATACACACACACATGAACATACGATCCGCAAGGAATCATATTTCACACATTCTATGGGAACAATTTAAATGAAGAAATTCAAATGAGCTTTGGTCATAATTTTTCTTGTGTTCTTCTTTAACATCCGTCCATCCATTCAGGCTATGTGTGCGCGAGCGCTTTTTTATTTCTTCCGAAAAGCCGAAGAGGTTGTTTGGCAAATTCACATTGTATCAGATGTTATGTTAAATGGATTTGTTTTTCTATTTGTGATGGCATCGTATTTTGTTTGGCAATAGTTTGCATGCGGTTGGCGTCTCAACTTTTTTGTTCCTTGACGGTTTTACCATATATGTATTTTTTTTTTTTTGTATTATTTATATTGGTCGGAACTTTTTTTGTAGGTCCGGTCAACTTGTCTCGCTATATATATTTATGTGCATATATATTGCATCCCAATTGGATTTTTTATTATCATGGATAAATGCATTACGCTCATATCACCACATGCAGAATAAAGTGAAATAATAACTAATAACTCAGTTAAAATTGCGACCGCCATAATTTCCATATGGAAAATATTATTTTGGTCGTTGCTGGGCTATTGGGTGTCTGGAACTGCATATGTAATCCATTTTCATTCTGTATTCTCATTTTCACAATTGAGATCCGAAAGATCTCCATTTTAATCCAAATCTGAAATTTATTGTATGTATCATGGATCATGGACCATGAAGTCTAGGTATGTATGAATTACAATCGGCTGAATTTTCATATGTTTTGCATAAATGTTTAAACATTATCATATTCGTTTTATATTGTATAAAATAAAATTGGATTGCATAAGTGAAGCAATGTTGCAAAAATGCTGCATTTGTCTCTGTAGGATAATTCATTCGAAGTCAGTTGAAATAATGAAGAGGCGAAGATTGTATAAAAATTTTTTGCTGTATCCGATCAGTGGATGCTACACAAAGCTTAAAATTCAATTTTCTAATATTTTTTTCCAGTACTTCTTTTAATCCAGGCTGTTGACAATTATTCGTCATTAAAAATGCCAATGAAATATGTCTTATCGCTTGAATCTCTTCTAATATTTAATCAAAACTGATTTACCATTAAATGATGAAATTCAATTATGTCAAACCACACCATTGTTGAATGTATAGCCACAAATCATTATTATTTGCATCGAATATCGAACTGTGCAATCGATTGACGCATTTTCCATTTCGGTTTTTATCAGGAAATTGATGTCTGATGGATTATTAATATTATCGATCAAATAATGCACATCATTTCTTTTTTTAAATTGAATATCCGTTTGATTTTTTATTCTATTCGAGTAACAACGATTGATTTCGCCGGCAGTCTGATGGCTTATTTGGTGGTTATTCATTTGATTCTATTCAAAGTCGGTTTGTAGAAGATTTCTATTTGCGATTCGTAATGCATTCAAATTCACTAGATGACTGAAGATTGAAGAATTTTTGATTATATTACAGGAAATTTTTCATTTTGAATGACAATTTCCATTTCAGGCATATTGATGAGATTGCTAATTATTCCGGCCATACTTCCTGGTCTCTAGTGTCTCAAAATTACGAACATGTGCTGCATCCACAGAGATACGCGTCTCGTTGGCGTTGTTTCTTACAGGCTATAATGGTGAGGCAGTACTTGACCGCCAGAGGCAGCACATATTCGAAGATTTTCACATTCCCATAAGAAACAATGTAAAACGATTTCTTTACTAGCGCGGCATGTATTGAGCCTTAATAAATATGCGCGATGATTCATATCAAACATATTCAAATGAATCATGCCATTGGTTAAGCTTATAAGCTCAATCGTATACTATTGATTGCACATTTCAGATGAATGTTATCGAATGTCAACTTGAACAGTGGATAGAATCCAAACGTATTCAAAAAATTCCATTTGAAATTTGAATGGAAACGGTCGTATAAATGAAGGAACATTTTTAATGAATAAAAAGAAGTAATTCTTCTTTGCAACTCTCCATTTAGGGCCTTTTCTACGCTGTTTTTATTTTTTTGCTTTTTAATTTCTACTTTTCATGATTATTATATGTATAATAGTATGATGATGAGAAAATAAAGTGATTTATTTGATCGATGAACCTCATAAGCTCTTTCTCTCTCTCTCTCGCCTTTCATTGTTGATTTCTTTAATTCATTTCCATCCATCTTGCGGATAGCATTTGGTATTTGGTACCTTTTTTTTTGCGTATTGTTCATTATTATGAGGGTCCGTCTTTGTATTTATTGCGTTTTTTGTGTGCTCTTATTCGACTTCTTATTCTCCCTTTTTCGGAGATTATTATATTTTTTGACGCATATAAATTCAAGCTGTTAAAATATTTGATAATCCAGTGAAATGCTTTGGTGAAAAATGAAACGAGAACAAACACGTTCTATTCAAAGAAATAGCATAGAAAAAATAAGTATATAAATATATGTATGTCTGAAATCTGAAATTAACAAAAACAAATAACTTAATGCTAGGATATTGCTTGACATGAAACATTAATACTCAAAGAATCAAAAGGAATCATAAAGAAAATAATTCAATTTGGTTGACTCAGATGTATTTGTTTTCACAATTCACAGACAAGGCACCGAATAATGGATTTAATTTTATTATGAACTGCTTTTAACACTGGCATGAAATCAAATCTAACAGCGCAAAGACGATGATGAAAGTCTAAAAAGAAAAAAAAATCAATCAAATCACAAGTCAAATGAAAAACCAAACAAAAAAAAATAGAAAAAGTCACAAAACAAATAATAATAATAATAATAATAATAATAATCATCGGAAACCTAAAAAATCAGCTTACCCATTCGTTAATAATAATTATATTTGAATGAAATGCGATGAATTCGATATTTAGTTTATTCGATATGAACATGGAATGTCAATGAGGGCAGTTTTATGGTTTATGGAAAGAAAGAATGGTCGACAAATTAATGTGTATTTAATATTTAATTTATGTATTGTGTTATAGTATGGCGGACGTGGTATTTATATACTATTTACCTTATGGCGGTCTTAGCAACGATTAAATCAACAAGAAAATATGCGGCAATATCTTGATGAGGTCTAAAAAAAATGAAATTATACGTAATAAATTGTATCCATGGAATAGCCCATCTGACTGGTTTATGCGCATTGAAATAGTCATTAATTTTATTCCAATAATTTTCAACCCAATCAAGTTATCGACAATAACAATTTTTTTTTTCTATCCGATATGTATATATAGGTTTGACTGTGGCTCAGGAACCGGTAAAGTGCGTTCGAATACCGCAGTTATTTTAAATCAATGGAATACATTAACGGTTTATCGATATCGTTGGGATGCATGGATTCAATTGAACAATGGTCAACGTATTCAAGGACGTTCCAAGGTTAGTAAAACCTTTTACAAAAGTTTCTATTGCTCTTTGCATTTTCTTTATTGGGATTCATTGAATAATGAATTGAAAGAATTGATGCACTCAGAATCGATGGTCAATTCACTCCAATCAAATATATTATTCATTGTTGTAGCCATTTAGTAATTAGTAATATCTAGTATTTATCAGATGTAATTGACATCTTTTAAGGTGAAGTTTACATGTTTGAATCGTTTTACAAAAAATTTTAATTTCTGTTTAATTTTAATGAAAATTTTTTCACTCACGTGACAGGAACCAAAATTTGAAAAAAAAAAGCGAACGATTGCTATCTGAACGATTGTTAACGTCTTCATCTCATAATATTGTGTAATATCTTAAAACTTTTAAATTCTCTTCCAAATGGTTGTCATCATAAAAATGAAAAAATTAAATAGAATTGTAGGAACCAAACGAGAAAAAAAAACGACAGAAAAGCGAGCCGAAAGCATCTAGTTGCTGGTAATTTGATAATAATTCAAAATTTAACGGTCCAAAATCTGGAAAAAAAGACGAAAGAAGGCGCTTATTATTATTGTTACATTTGACTCGTTTCCGAATGGCTATTATTCCAGTTTTGTCATTTGGCACGAAAAATTCTGTGACTTAAAATTTGTTTTTTTTTCATCTCTTCTTTTCGTAAAACATTCGAACACAAAAGCCCAATGATAATGGCATTGTTAATGTAATCTAATAAACTTTAAGCATGTCACTCAACCAAAATAAAATGAGTTTTTGGTTTGAACGAATGAACACCGTACACCGAACATCTCAAATTACATTCTTCTTTCCTTTCGTTCTTTCTCTCTTTCTCTCAGTCAGTTAGTTTAGTTGTTCTTGTTGAATATGATGATGATAATGATGCGCACGGGCAATGAGGCGCTTATGCTCCCATATTCCACACTTTTTTCACGTTATCCATTTGAAATCACAGCAATGCACCGAATGAAATGCTGTTTATTTGGTTGTTTTTGTTGAAACAAAGAAACAAGAACCACGAAATCACAGAATATAGACGATGACAACATTTACCCAGCAGGCGCGTAGTAAGGGGGCTTCGAATGGTAGTGTTTCCTCCGATGCCACTCCAAATGAAGATTGACAGAATCTTTTTTGAATGGGGTCACTAGAACGTAGAAACGAAAAGCACTTTTGCAACTAAAAAAAAAACAAAACAAAACAAAAACAATCTTGAAAAAGTCGATTTTTTCAAATGTTAATTTGATTTTCTTCGTTTTATTCTCAGTTTACTTGCTATTTTTTTCAATGCTTCTGAAAAAGATCAAAGAAAATTACCTTTACACTAGATATATTCGACTCTTTTATTTCCCCATCCTGATTGAAAATTTGAGAACCTTTTTGGCACGATTTTGCCTCTTCTGAAATTCTAGTGCCACCCTGTGCATTGATTTCTGGCTACGCGCCTGTTACCCATGCTAAGTATTAAATGTTATTATTGTTGTTGGTCTTGTTGATGGTGAATTGATGGTGAATCTGCTGCTACTGGTGCTTTTGTCAGCGGTTATCAATTTGTTCTGTTGACAAAATTGCAATTTTTCCACTACTAAAGGCATTTGAATTTGATGACGGTCACCTGAAAATACATCTGACACGTGCATTTACATTCACACCATTTGCTTGAGCTTTTAGTTTTTTTTTTTCACTTTTCATACTTTTTACTGTAGCCTTTGCGGCTGTTGCTATGCTATTGTTAGTTATTGCGTGTCTTTTGGCTCCGTTTAACTTTGTCACCATTTAATAATTAATAATCATTATTGCATTGTTCTCGTGAATGTTTCCCTTATATCACAATTTGATATGTAATTTCAATATACATATATCGATTAATTCGATTCTCTAAAGGAATACATTTATCGTTTCTCTGTCACTCTCTTTCATGCATGCACGCACGCACGCAACGGTTTTGTTTAATGAACGCCAAATAAATATCATATCTAAATCTTTTTGGTGGAAAAAGTTTTTGAGTGTTGTGTTGAGCGAAGTGAAACACATTAAAATTAATATATTTTCGTCGACAGACGAAAGGTATGTCGATTGTCAAATACGCGTTACCTTTCAGTTGAATGGCATTTAGTGAATTCAATGTGACATTTACGCGTATTTATGAAATTAATTCAATGACATTTTATGCCATAACTTATAATTCTATTTTCCTCTTCAGCGATAATTCAATATTTCTTGTGTCATATGAATTTATGATGAAAAATGTTGTGTGCATTCAATTTTTTTTTCTTCTTTATTTTTTGGACTTGTTTAAACCAATTGGGAATCATTGTGTTTCTATCATTCTCGTATTTTCATGGAAAAAGTTATTGGCGCCAGAAACAAAGCAAATAGAAAATGAAAATGAAGAACAAAAAAAAAAAAAATTTGAAAAATCCTCATTCGACAGATGATATCATGTGCAAAAGTTCATAAATGAAGACAAACACAATTCTCTCGATTAAATCGTTCGACTGGGAATTCTCTTTTCAATAAATCATTTTTCTTAGAAAATATTATTTTCTGTTTTATGTCCCATTCATTTGGAATCGTTCGTTGTGAATTGTGGATGTTGGTTGTTTTCAATGGTCATGATAAAGTGGATTATGTTCCTTCATTCCATTGAAGCACTGCGGTCACAACATTTTACAACAATGTGCTTTGTGTGCACTTATTTTTCTTCTTTTCCTATACGTTATTGTTGTCGGCGTGTCAATTGTTATGGCTTTTGGCTTTTCATTCAATTGTAATCAACTTTTAAATTATGAAATTATACGTAATGCCTAATAGAAAATTGGCGGATCAAAGCAATTGTAAAGTTATCTGACTGGTTGTTAACGGGGTTTTTTCTCAAAAATCGCGAATTCCAAAATGAACATTCCAGGAAAATAGGACTCCTCAGCAAAGTTGATTCGAATGTAAAATGCAAACAAAAAATTCCATCGCATGAATGTTAAATTATTATTTAAGAACAATTCAATTATGCATAGCATCAAAATTTACGAACATTTGCATTGATCTATGGATCTTTATTATGTTATCACAATTCGTAACGCTATTCCCATCGGAATCATTACGATTTAATCGCAGGCCCAATTGCTCATGTTCAAAATGTTCATGGATTCTAAATTGTTTTGTTGCTGTGGCATTGCAAAAAATGTTCGAGACTTTGTGTGTTTACATCGAAGTTCATGCGTATTTGTTTTTGAATTCGTTTGCATTTACGAAAGCAGTTGACATCGGGTGAAATATACGCTAAAACAAAACGGACAAAATAGAAATAATGATATTGCGATGGCTATAACACTACCAACTATGACATCCGCAATTTCGCTTTTTATTTATTTATTTTTTTTTTTTTCAAATACAGTTCATTGATAAAGTATTCATTTTAGCAAATAAATCGATGGATTTGTTTTAGTTGGTTCATTTTTTGTTTTATGGCTGCGGCCGCATTATAAATAGTAATTTAATTTTTATTTCAATATTCGAATGATATTGAATCAATCATATTCATGTGGAGTCTTTAAATATCCGTTGTCTTGTTGAAATTCGAAATATTCTCTCTCAAATTCAAATAAAAATCCAACAGAATGACGATTCCATTGCTAGATATTGACATATTTTTTGTTTACCTTCAACGGATGTCAATTTAAAAATGAAAAAGGCGGAATTCCATTTCCATTTGAATAATTTTCTGTCAATTCGAGTGATTTGAGAAAAAGAGTTTCGAGCTTTTTAAAATTCGAACTGATACAAAAGGGAAAAAGATTTAGCTATGTGATCACAAAATGTGATATAAAAACCGCGTTTCCAAATTGAGAAAAAAGTAATCAGAAAAATTGCTATGGAAATGTTTTTTTTTTTTTTTTGAACGATTAACAAAAAAGTAAAATGAACTCCTTTGAAGTCGATAATAATACTGTATCGATTATCAATCGTTCATTTATTCCATTTGGCAAAAGCAATAATCCAATACTAGTGACAACTGCGGTTCACGTTGGAACTATACAAACAGTCTTAAACATGTTTCACTTTATTTTAACATTCAAGATCAATCTAATTGCCAAAAATAATTGTTTTGATTTATCCGAATTCCGCGATATCAAAAAAAAAAACTGAGTATAGGTAGTTTGATCGAGCCCAATGTAAATTCCATTCAGAATATGCACGAAGGTTAGTGAACAATTTCTTTGTCCACGTTTTCAATGAAAGTTGCTAAATTTTTCGAACCATAGTTGATGTTTTGGGTATCGAATTTAGTAGAAAATAAGAATGACCACTTTTATTAAGCTTCCCTGATTGAATATTGTGATTTGTGGTACGATCAAATTGATCCTTTTCCAGATTTCATTGTACCATTATCGTTTCAACCATGTTGTGTGATATAGAAAACATTAAATAATATAGAAACATAGATTATGTAATATCCTAAAAGATGTCTATCCAAAATCACCATTCATTATTTTTGCAATGGAATTTCGTGTTTCATTCGATGGTTGTGTGTGAGTGAGTGGATATATATGATATGTGCATAATATGAAAAAATGTGTGACATACCCCATCGAAATGACGTGTCAGCAAACATGTATCCGGTATCCGGTTTCGAAATTGACGTTTTCTAAACGAAATGATATGTATTACGTATGAATAGTAAAGGTCTCGATTTTATCCTCCAACATTATTTGGATATTACCATTGGGTGATTTTGGAATAGACTGATATCATTGAATGTTGTACGTCCAACATCCAACATCCAACATCCAACATATATGGCTGATGAAAATTGCTGACAATAATATCATATCTCGTGTCTTGAATTTTGTATGCTTTTCCATTTTTCAGAATTTAGAAATTGTTAACACTGTTTACATTGACTAAATGCTGGACATTTGGATGTTAGAAATCATTGCCATTCCTTCCATACACATTCACATTCAACTCAACACATCATATTTTGGCCAATTATAAATGTTTCCGTCTTCATTTTATTTATTTGTGTTCTATTTTTGTTTATTTGATGTTATGTATAATCAACAAATTTATTCTTTTTGTGGATAAATGTGTATTTTCTAGTCTCATTTTCTATTTCGCAATGTTGTCAATACTCAGAGTTCTCTCTCAAATTTGTAACTCGAACCAAAAAAAAGGTGTAGTTGGTCCACTACATTGGAATACAATAATAACAAATGAACATATATAGAATAAAACCGCCACCTTGAGAATGCGTAAAATAAATGCGTAAAATAAAATAAAATGCGTAAAATACAGCATAATTCCGGTTAAATGTAAATTGAATAAATGAAATATGAAATTGTATTTACACACACAGAGAGAGAGAAAAAAAAACAAGGGAAAAAGATTGTTATCAAAAGTTGAACCATGATATTCACATTTTCGTTTGCTAAACCATATTTCATTTGAAACGCACGAATACACACATCTATCGGATAGGCACTACCTGAAGAAACACAATATTCGCCCATTATTATTATTTTAGTTTTAGGAAACGGACGAGATGGTGTGACAGACGTTCTTTCAATAACCGCCTATAAATATTTCTGTATTATTCCGATTCAGTGTGTGTGTGTGTGTGTGTGTGTATGGAAAAAAATACGAAAATTTATTCTTGTGCGAGAGTTTGCACCCACTATTCCATGATTTCATCCTGTCCTGCAGTTGTGTGTATGAAATTGAAAAGCTTTCGCATTTCGTCACAAGACACACGATGTTGTTTTTGTCCTAGTTTATTTTGGTCTGGTCCATCTATCATATTTTCCACATTATTATTCAAAAATAATAATAAGTAAAGAGACAAACCAATGCGGCCGAATGAGAAACACAAAATCAAAAGCAACCAAAACAAACAATATCACAATCTGGAAAAGTATTTGATTATATTTATTGAAAAATTATGAGACATAAGTTTGATGGAAATTTTAAACTGTAGCATTGTGTTCAGATTAAAATGGAATTCGTGCTACGATTTAATGGTCAGCTTTCTCCTTAATTGACATTTGTTTTACGGAATTTTTTTTTCTTGTCAAATATTAAAAATATATTATTCGCTCAGCAAGACAATCAAGGCTTCTGAAATGACAGAGAAAAAAAAATGAATCAAAGCTTTATATTTTTATTGCTAAAAAACTCGCACCAAAAGCATTTTTACGTATATACAATATATTACTTAATGAAGATCTCTTTTAGATTATGCGGTGAATATTTATTTTGCAAAAGGTCAGTACCTATGTCTGATGCCTGTTGAAGAGAAAAATAAAAGTGCCATCATCATCTATCGAATAATCTTGAATGCTACCTGCACACAATTTCCATGAAATTCAGTTTATTCTTGAAAAGCAAATAAAGACATTTATTTTATTTTGCAATCTTTTCACATTTTTCTCACTTTTTTTTTGTTCATTTTTTGCCTTGCTGGTGGTTCCACTTTTTTGATGCCGAAAAAGGCAAACAAATATATCCGTTATGTTTTTTTTTTCTTCAAACGATAATGACAATCAACCAAGGGAAAAAGTCATTTTGTTCAGTTTTAGTGAATCAAACAAAAACCAAATGAAATTGGTCCGTTGCAATGGAAGACAGGATGCCATTGAATATCAAGCCATTAGCCACAGGGCCTCCGAAGTGACGATGAATATCATAGGAATAAATTTTTTAAATTCAGTGGCTTGGCGACTGGAACCATGAAAAACAATTTGAATTCGAATGGCTTAAAATGCAAATTCATTTGTTTATAGGCTTTTTTGATCTCTGTCTTACGCTGCACTTTGGATATTTATTGATTTGCAGTTAGTTTTTTCATTAAATTGATGGAAGCAAAAATGTGCGCTGAAGGATGTAATTTACACTCAACAGAATGCTACCTGCACACAATTTCCATGAAATTCAGTTTATTCTTGAAAAGCAAATAAAGACATTTATTTTATTTTGCAATCTTTTCACATTTTTCTCACTTTTTTTTTGTTCATTTTTTGCCTTGCTGGTGGTTCCACTTTTTTGATGCCGAAAAAGGCAAACAAATATATCCGTTATGTTTTTTTTTCTTCAAACGATAATGACAATCAACCAAGGGAAAAAGTCATTTTGTTCAGTTTTAGTGAATCAAACAAAAACCAAATGAAATTGGTCCGTTGCAATGGAAGACAGGATGCCATTGAATATCAAGCCATTAGCCACAGGGCCTCCGAAGTGACGATGAATATCATAGGAATAAATTTTTTAAATTCAGTGGCTTGGCGACTGGAACCATGAAAAACAATTTGAATTCGAATGGCTTAAAATGCAAATTCATTTGTTTATAGGCTTTTTTGATCTCTGTCTTACGCTGCACTTTGGATATTTATTGATTTGCAGTTAGTTTTTTCATTAAATTGATGGAAGCAAAATGTGCGCTGAAGGATGTAATTTACACTCAACAGTTGGAGCCAGGGCATAGCAACTTGTCACGATAATGTATGAATTGTTCGAAACTCACGCGATGACACTTCTAGCAGAGCGCCCTCTTATAATACTCTTTTGAAAACACGTGTTTTGACATAACCGTCGTTTTAAGTTGTTTGGCATAACCGAAAATATCATTCTATGGATTTCAATTCATAATTTTTGTTCTTTCAGCATCACTGAGAACACTTGATAAAAAAAAAATTGAAGCAAACGATGGAATTCGTGAAATGGGATTAAATTTTTCAATAAAACACTAACCATAAACTGGCATAAACAATGTGAACTGATGTGAAATAATGTGAACGGCTTGAAACGTCACTTTGAATGAGTCGTTTTAACCGCCGTCATGTTACATCACTATTAGTACCGAAAGGTACTATTACGTGGCGCTGTAGCGCAACAACATACGTGAAAATATTCACGATGCTATACGATGGTTGGAGCAAACAATAAAATATCTGAAGAATGGGGAAATAAATTAATTTATATATAGCATTGCTTGTTGTGACAAACTAGTGATTTGCGACAATTTGTTATATCGAAATTTCGAAACAAATTCGTACAAACGTCAGTTCAATTGAAATGAAACAAAAAACAAACTTAACAGAACGGTTAATATTGTGTAAATGATTGAATGACAAAATAATGAGTTCAGTTAAAAGAAACCTATATTCGACCCGAAATGGGATGGAAAAAGTAACATTTACTGAAATCGGAACAGAAAAGAATTGACGGCTTTGTACGTTTCAAAATGAATGAATATTAAATGAAAACTAACAAAAACGGTAAAGAAAATGTGAAAAGCTTTCATTAGTCGTAATCTAGTTCACATTCGGTGTTCGAGATATCTCGATGTTTAGTGTTTGGTGTTGAGTTTTCTTCATTCAAACGTTATTTTCTCGTCTGTTTGCCATTTTTATGAATAATTTCAACGCAATTCTTTAGCAGTATGCATAAAAAAGATTAAAGAGAGCGCTGAATGCAAGCAAACATGAACATTGAACATTGAACATTGATGAATTACTTTATTACATATTTAATACCTACTATAAATATGGCAGTTCGACCGACAGCTCTTAACTGGAACAAATCAAAGACTGCAACAAATAATATGATGGCAAAAAATTATGATGCATATTCGATTTTTTTTTCTAGTTTATACAGTTTATTTTTCTATTATTATTATGACGAAAACAAGAGTACAAATAAAATGCATCATTGAATCATATAATCATGCCTATATAAATGAATGTGCAAACGTTGTACGTTTGATTGTGTTCAAGAGTGAATTATTATTATTATTATTATGAATACGCTTCGTTTTGAATATGAAAACCAAATAGCGATGAACTATATATAGAATATCCGAATGTAAAAATATGAATTGGCCCAAAAGATACGAACAATATTATTATTTTGGATAAGTGTTTAGTGTATAAGCAATGCTTGAGCAATGAGCAATTGCAGCCAATGTCAATCTCAATGGACTTGTGGCAATTTTGGCTGGAAATATTTCTTAAATGTCACGTTTCAAAATTAGAAAGCAGTAAATATTTGTCGATGCTGTTGAAGTTTCTATTCCCTTTTATTCTCATTTAATTTATTCGAATCGCATTTCATTCGGTTTTAATTTTGTATCTTTTGTTCGTTTTATATTCAATTCGGTTTTGTTTTGTTTCTGTTTCTGTTTCTGTTTTGTTATAAATTCGTTTTCCATAAGAATTTTGGATTAATGTTGCGTATAGCATTCATTGGTATTTTAGAGTCCTTTTATGGTCATGATCTTTGCGTTGCAATCATTGAATAAATAGTTCGTATTATTCTCCGTGCCGGAACATTACTATCATCATTATTTTTTTGTTTGGCTACATTTACCGTTTGGACTATATATTCACATCACAATCACCATTTTTGCAAATTACAACATTTATGTTCTGTTTACTGGATACATAAACCCAAAAGTCGACAAAACGAATGATGAAAAAGAAAAAAAAAAGAGAACACATCAGAACGCTTTGCGGAACAAGAGTTTGCACATGCCGACACAAATACCATACCGACCGAATAAATAGAAAAGCGAAAAGATTGGCTGCATATAAAAGTAGCCTCTATCGTAACTACCAACTAAAGGCAAATGAAAGCCAAATACAAATCTATTGAATGCTGAGTGCAACAACGATTTCAAAGCATTCGATTACAAATTTTTTCTTAACCGTTTACGGATATACATATAAATACATATTTTTTTTTTGTTGTTGTTCTTTCGTCTGTCTCGACCTCGTCTCCAGAGTTGAGTGCTACTTTTGAATTATTTTTTTTCTGCTCTTTTCCGGTCGATCGAAATGTGTTTAAAATCGAATCATTCTTCAGATCTCTGGTAAATGTATGGTTGGTTCTTTAATTGTATATCGATTTATTATTATTATCACAGTGTGAAAGCGGTGAGCAATTGCATGATCAAAACAGAAAAACGTAAAATAATTTTTATTGCCACCACTTTAAGCTATGAGCGAGCTTTCTCTCATGAGTTTATCATTAGCTAAAATTTGAAGCCAGCACACAGCTTTAATTTTCGTTTCATTAAACAAAGATTAGTCCAATTGAAAATCGAAATGATTTTCCCAGATCGGGAATTCTCGACTTTTCAATTTAGATAAACGGAATGGGATGGGCACTTAAACATTACAATTGGATTCGCTTTGGACGAGAATGAATGTTGGTTAAGTCTGTCATTTAAGCTCGAATAGGAAATAAGAGCTGAAGCTGCTAGACACAGAAGACTCAGATTCCTGAAGAGTGTATTAGTGCAAGAACAGAGTACAGAAGAAGAAAGAAAAAAACGGTGCCTGCATTTGTGTGGGTGATTTGAGATTTCATTTTGAATAGAAAAGAACAAATTATAGCGTACAGTAAAAATTCTTTTCTGTCTTTTTTTTTCTCTTTAATTTTTCGCTCTTTTCCATTTTCCGACAATCAGGTACAGTGCCAACCGTATGGGAAATGGCAGCACTCACAGCTCACAACGTGTTATTTCAGCGGGAATGAATTTGTTTGAAGCACGCTTCAGTTTTATTGTTGGTCTTACAATTTTCATTGCCATCCAATTTTCGAATTTTCCACTAAATTTCAGGGCAATGCAAAATGCAAATGATGATAATTATCATTGTTGTCGAGGAAAAAAAAAATGAAACTGTGATGGATTATTGGAACATAACCTTCGGTATTGTCTTCTGGCAATTGATCCAATTTGGTTTCATTCGATTCCATTGTGCCCAATGGATTTTAAACAGTTACAGTTACACAATCGCACCTACGCTTTCTGGCTACGATATTATTTGAGAGTAGGACATACAATAGACATGTTACCATTCCAATGATTACTTGATCACTTTTGTTGGAACGACAAGAATTCGTGAAACTTTTCTTTATAATCTTCCATATTGGCTTTGAATATTTATTTGCATATCGCAAATTATGAATCAAAATACAAACCGAAAGTTTTCGAACTATGATCTCGTATAATTCTCACATTTCGAAATGATCCTTCACGTTGATAGCTATCGAAACTAATATGAAATTAATAACAGTCATTCGTTTTATGAAGAAAAATTGGAATTTAGAACGGCACTTAATGCTGTTAAGACCAATGGAAGAAACTGCATGTGAGTTTAACCATGTATGTTTGTTGGATTTTTCCGAATGTGTTGTCATTATTTGTCTCGTTGACTTTTCGTCATTGACAGTGAACAATATCGTGGGTAAACGAAATACGATAAAAGATATGAACTCCATATCACAGGAAAAAAATATATCAATTCACTCTTATTTAAAAACAGTTAATGGCAGCCGGTTTGTTTCACACTATACTAACGGGCATTTCAATTTCTTATTCTTAAATTCCGTGAACGCTTCAACGAATCCAAAGAACACACAGACAAAAGTGTTTTTGAAATGTGCTTTTGGTATTTGTTGGATGTTCAATGTTCTCCTTTGACAATATTTGTCATCAGGATCTTCCAATGCACGTCGTATAAGTACTTATATATACTGTAAATGCGATATGCCGCACAAAATGATAAAAGGGCACAATACCAATTAAAAACTTTCTCGTTACAATCGTATTCAAGTGAATCGGTTGGATTGGTATTGAGTGTGAATTTGGTTTGACAATGACTGAAATATAAAAGTGGAAAGTATTATGTAAAATGATGTTATTCGTTCGCATTGAGGGGTTTTGACAGTATTTAACTGCAACACTTTTAGGGGGCGGATTGTTTCTCTTATAATTTGCTCCTTTCTATTCAATTTACTTCTTTATTTTGTCCATTTTTGTTACACTATTTTGTGTCTCTTTGGCTCTATGTCTTTTTGTCATTGCAATTAAGCATACACACAAACAAATGACTGCCATTCGCATGATAACACGTAAACTGTATAAAATATATAATTGTAGCTCAGAACGATGTGAATGGGAAAATGTGTTGAATTGAATTATTATTTTCGTGTAAAACCCAAAGACGAATAAAATGGCAACTGTCATACAAATTATGGATATATACGGAAAAATGCCAAGAATGAACGATGTCGAGCGAAAGAAAAATTTAATTGAATGGTGGAATTCTGAGAAAAATATTTCTATTATGAGATTAAGCAAATTGAAAAAATGTAGAAATGAATGTGTGCATTGTGCATATTATATTGTGTACTGCATGCTGTTAACAGCTTTCAAGAAATAGACATTTTTTCATTTCTCTAAACATTGAACATTAAACTTTCTTTTCATTTGGGGATTAGAGTTCCCAGGTAAAAGCCTCTCTCGCATTAGTATTCATTGTAATTTCAGTGAATAAAATCCATTGAAAAATGCTGTCACATCCAGAACAATGACAATTCATTAATTTAAAGATTGAATTGTAATATGTGATTAGAATGAATTGAACGTTCAGAATTTTTCATACAGCAAAAATGATATGTTCGAACATATTCAATGACATCACAATGTAACATTCATACATGGTATTGGAATTCATTTAGAAGGGAAATAGTGAACATAATGTTCTTAATCACTTTCGACTTTTGGAATAGGAAAAATTTATGAATTGTTATTTTGTTTCTTGATTTGATTACATTGTTGGAAGTGATGCTTAAAGTATTTATTATCGAAAGAAGAATTAAACTGGTTTCAATGTTCTTACCACAGAAACAGCACACCAACCAACCTAAATACATATTATGATTTTCTGAATACATATTTCTTCTCATACATATTATTAAATGTTGCGATGTGGGGCGTTTTGTGTATGTGGTTCCTATTGTTGCTATCGAAAAGATTTATTGAAACTTCTTCTTCTTCTTCTTCTTCTTGTTCTTCATTTTATTTTTGTCTTTGTCATCATTTTGCGATACATATTTCATTCACAATTCTCAGATACAATTTCATTTCAGTCAATTCCACTGGAATCGATGCCTCGAACTCTTTTGACAAGCATTTTATCAGCACGCACACACGCACACACGCATACCGCATTCGATTTTTCATTTCCCCTTTCATTTTTCGAATGAAGATTGAAAATCGAAGATTTCAAATGGGTTGAACCAAACTAACAAAATAAGACCCAACATTTCACTTTAACTTCGTAATTCGTAATGTATTTCACATATATTTCACTTAGCTTCAAAATTTATATCAACGACGTATGAACAAACTTCGAAAAAGAAGCCACATTGATGGCATAGAAATAGAATTTGGAAATTTTCGATGAAGCAAAAAAAAAAAAAAATAGTTATTCATTTGAGAAACGAGATACGAGAAATTCCAAAGAATAAACAACAACAAAAACGCCATTCATTCAATTTCACCAAATTAATGGTAACGTCTTTTACTTTGCTCTGCTTTCTTTTAACTCTTTCTCTGTCTCACAACACATCTTTGTAAGCAACAAACTCAACCGAACAGTGTTCAATTTTTCTTTTTTTTCAACGTAGTACAATTGAATTCAGAAACGATGGCAAACACTTCACTACACGTATGCATTAGTATGCATATATGTAATGGAAAATCAGACATGATGACATAATCACACATCATCGAATGAATTTTGGATTTTCCTTTTTCATGTGCAGACAAAATCGATTCGAATATGAAGAAATTCAAAAAATTATCCATCGCACACATTGGCCACTGGTCGTTGTGAGACTGTAGACATTTGGTAATTGCTTTGATTTGAATCGTGCCCTAGCCAGGTTACACTGAGTTATTTGATGCTTTCTTGCATTGATTACTAATTGAATAGCAATAATTTTCCTATCGTTTCGTATTCGTTTTCAATTTGATTTTAAATTTCCAATACGCTGAAGAATCAGAAGAGGAGCAAAGAAAACGGTCGAGAAAGAAGCTCGTTATTTATTTTCTTATTTAAGGATCGTTTTATGTAACGATCAACTTTCATTTTCTAAATTCATTTGTGAACTTTTGATCCGGTTTTCAATTTGAATTTGTTCCTTTGGATTATTATGTAAAGTGGTTTCATCAATTATTATTTGTATTTCTATTTATTATTGTTATAATTTGAACAATAAATAGGCATTCCATGTTGGATTACATTTATTGACTTGGAGAGTGAAGTTGGATTGCATTTATTGACTTAATCATCTATCATATACCCAAATCAATGTCACCTAAAAAATCAATGTCACCCAAAAAATGTAAAGAATTATTAATGGTTTGTAATCAGTCTATGTGAAAATCTAAAAGAAAAATGTATTTTTCTTTCCAATTATGTCAATTTTTCGGTTTTTAATTATCATCTGACGGTTCATATTTGATGATTCCATCGGTGGTTATCAGTTATCATGTAAAATGTAAACAATACACTGCCAAATTGAAATTTTCTTGACTCCTCCGTTTTTTCAGGATAGAATAAAAATAAAATATGAAATTTATTATTTAGTTCGGTGTTTTCGTTTTTTCGTTCGTGTCGTCATATTATTTGGTTGTTAATTCAAATTATTTTTCACTCTGTTAATTGTATACGTGAACGTGCAATTTTATACAATCGTTTTCAATTTGCTGATGTCCGATAGAAAATCGAAATTGTAAGAGCTTTATGTATCTCGTAATTAATTGAAAATCTTAACGGCAAATACATTTGATTACATAATAAACGGAACTATGAATGGAAGCATTGTTTCGATATTCTGAACATAGTATTATATAAACTGAAGAATAGATTCTGTGAATATACGTGTTATAGCACGCTATAGAGATCACATTTAATAGATTTATCGAAACAAATTTCATGTAATTGTTGAATGCTTCAATTCGAAATTCTAATAAAATCTCATTTATAGAATTCAAGACATTCCATTACCGAAATATTTTTGAATATGTATTTGATTTATGCGTAATTTTGTGTACATAAATAACATTACAAATGTTTATCTACATTCACAGGGACTCTTTTCGCGCATAACATTCCGTGAACCAGTATTTCTTGGCGGAACTGGTAATATAACTGGATTATCAAAACGACTTACCGTTACCACTGGCATGACAGGATGCGTTCGGAAATTTGTTGCAAATGAACACGAATACGTTCTATCAACGGTGCCATCCGGTGATGTTTTACATGGATTCGATATACGTGAGTATCAAACAAAAAAAAATACAAAATTGAATTTTCAATAATAAAAAAAAATTCAAATAAAATGGAAATTAAATTTTGTCTATGTCAGTTGAAAGATACATACGAATTTGGTTTCGAAATTCGAATGATAAATGATAAAATACAAAATAGTTTT
>GL501523.1:944460-984520 GCA_000149185.1 Mayetiola destructor
CTGCCTATACATATAAAAATATTCAACATTCACCATTGACGATGCAATCAATGGATACCATAATGACCAATTGTGGATAAGTTTACGTACCGCAGTCATGAAACACTGCATAGCAATGGCAGTTTTGGTCAGTTTTATATCAACTCTGGAACGTACGAATTTCTCATATGCATCCTTTGACATGCCCAACGGAAACCCATTTCTATTTTACTAAACAACAAATGAAACCGCAATCCCATCAAACTGCATAGAAATGAAAATATAAAAAAATATATGTGAAAATCCAAAGAAAAAGAGAAACAAGTTGTAAAGATGGCTACGATACTGGAGCCGAAAGAGGATTTGTGTATGTTTGTGTGCATTGTGCATACATATAAATGTGATATGTGAAATGTGAAATGTTTGCATCGTTGATAAGAGGATTTGATCGAACCAAATGCAATAAACTATCAATTTTATATGATATATTTTTATATTCATCGAACGGTTTTGTTGTGTGTGTAAGTGTTTTAGGTTCAATGTTTCAATAGTATTTGAAAATTATAGGAAAACTTATTGAATTCATTGATAGATTGAAAGAATGGAAGACATCACGTAGATCATAAAAACTATGGATGTAAACGGTTGAGCTGCTATAACGATAACATCAATCGACAATACAAATGGAATGGGCGGCATGGGTTGTGGTGGGACATGAAAAAAAAAAATATCAAACGAAACCCTGTAAACTTGGTCAATGATATAAATATCACTCACAAGTATCCCGGAATCGAACGAATGATTGTGCACAATTTTGGTGATGGAAACGTCATTGCTGTCGTCATTGTCATCGACCATTGACCGTTCAAATTGAATCATATAAAAATCATATTAGATTTTCACATTAGCACTTTTCAATAATAAATCTCGTGACAATTTCATGAAATGTTCTTTTCATTGGCATTTCGTATTAAAATTCTGAGATTTATTGTCCATTGAATGGAAATTTCGATTGACAACAACACCAAAAAGGCCAATCCGATTGTCGCTGTAAAATTATACATTTTCGAATTCCAATGATTTCATTGCAAACCTAAAATCCAAGCAATGCTTCTATCTAAATTTTCAATTTCGAGATCTTTTGACAAAATGCTTGTTATTTACGAGCGAAAATAGTAAAAAAAAATACAAAAGCTATGGGAAAAAAAAAAACAAAAACAAAACGAATAGCCTATGAAATTGAAAAGTTTTAATGCTTTATATTTAATTGAGCATGAGTTTGAGCGCGAATATTTTACAACATTTCATTAACAGTTGAATGAGCATTGAGCATGTCATTCTATTGACTAAATATATTATAGTTTTCAGTCTACAGACTCTGCTAAAAGTAAAATAGAATCGATAAATTGCACAGATAAATTTGAATATTGCTCTAAATGGAAAAATGACCAACGTCATAATGTTATTTCTGAAGCAATGCATAAATTTATAACGAAGAAACAATTTGAGAGAATCGTTACCGTTACCAGTTGCAATGTTTCACTCTTTCGATTACCATATAAGGTTAACAAAGCTGATATCAAACACATAAATAAATGTTATAGATACAAATGAAGGGAGATATGCTTGCATATTATTTATTCCGTATTCCGGTTGACAATGTTCAATGTTGAATGTTGAAATGCATAATCAGTAAAAGTACATTTCATATTTGTGCACTGTGCACTGTGCATGCATGCATCGATGAGCTGTTGTTTTTCGTTATTTCTATTACCTTTTTCATTTCTCACTCATGTTTCTTTTCACGATTTTTTTTTTCCGTTTTACTTTTGCTACATCGTTCATGATTCGAATTTTCCAAACATAATGGTCTCGAGTTAAAAACAAAAAGTTAACCACAAAATGCTGCATAGCTTATGTTGTAACGAAACGAAAAGTCGAACAATTTTTCGTGTATCAAACGTGGTGTCTTGGAGCTGCTTGATTCTAATGTTTACACAAAAACCACGTAACAAAAATTGTACAATATAATAATTTTTGTTTTTGTTTTTTTTTTTTCATTTTTTATTTTATTATCATCTTTTCATTTCATTTTTAGCAAAATAACACTTTATTCGACAACAAAAACTTTATGCATATATATTTTTGAGGGTTGGCGATACGCAACGTATATTCGTGTCTCGAGATGCATTTCCATGTGGTTTCCACGCTGCTGCATGGCATCATGGGTTTGGTATTTGGTGTGATGTCTTTTACCGAATCATGATACACATTCATTGAATGTATACTGTATACTGTATATGAAATATGGAACGACATAAAAACGCTAAATTATTCGGTTTCAATCATTTACCTTGCTTATTTCATTCGGTGAAATAATATGAATGAAAAATGAAAAATAAAAAATGTCAGTACAATGGAAAATACAAAAAAAAAAAGAAAAAATTGGAGAAGGAGAACAAGAAGTGGTTAGCGTTTGATAACATATCCAATTTGCACAATCTTTAAATCATTTTCCAGCCAGTTTTTGGCTTGGTTGAGATACGGTGAATTGGATGCATTCATGTGTCTTCATGGTTTGGCATTGTATATGCTATGCGAATGACAGATAATTTGATTTTAAACTGTGACGATGTATATGCTTTTCTTTAGTTAAGTTTATATTATTCTTTGGTTACTTAAGTAAATTTATTCATGATGCCTTTTCACATCGTATTATTGTGTGTGTGTGTGTGTGTGGCTTCATTCCACCATCCCGTCTCCCTGTCGTCTGATGCTCATCGATTCCTTAGCATTAGCTGTATCTCAAATTGGCTACTAGTATTTGTGTGCCTTCGTGATGCATTAAAAACGTACATTCAATGGCAATAACGGTTTTGTTGTTAATATCGGTATTCTATATGTGCGCCACACTTCCAAAACTTTTGTGTTTTGCATTTGAAATTGTTCAAAGTTCGAAGAAAAACTTAAAACACTTTTAGGTTTAGCATGAAATAATATGGTTCGTTGTTGTTTTTGTCGGCTGTTTTCTACTTCATTTTCATTTTCCCCTAATCGATTCGATATTCGATACAGAATTGAAGAACGATTTATAGTCATTGATTAATAATAATAGTTTTCTATGTTTCGGCCATTTTAGGACTCGGCCATTTTAGAACTCGGCCATTTTAGGACTCGGCCATTTTAGGACTCGGCCATAATTTAGTTTCATCTTTTTCAGCTCTTTACACTTTACACCCTTACTCTCTGAATTTTTTTTTTTTACGTTTTTTCGATTTATTTCACGGTTTATGTTTCATTTTATGCATTTCAAAGCTTTCTTTTCCCGTCCAACGTGAATTCACTTTAATATTTGCATTCCGAGCAATCTCTCAATCTGAAAGATGCATGCCGAATGTGGACTGTGTTCTTCAGATTTCAAGTGCATTCTACATCGAACACAAAGCAAAAAGCATAAACTATTAGATGCATTCTCTGTGATTTTCGTCTTCAGCGGCTTTACCGGATTTCCACAGAAATGAAGAAGAATTATTTTTTTGTCGTTTTCCTTCAATTTCATTTATGACATTAATATTTACCAAAAGTGATTCAAAGGCATGAAAATAATGCACCAATCGAATGCAATATATGCAAACTCTTTTCCACATTTATTATTTATATAGCATGATTGCATATAGCATACAAGTCTTTCTCAATTTGAGCGAAACGTGAACCATTTGTTGGTTCGCTAAACAAACGTATCTCAATCGCAATCGCAACCACAATAGATATTAAATGAAATATTATATTATTAAATGACATCCTATAACCAATTGCTACTAGCTAGGTATTCCTGATATCAAACGTTATCCATTTCAATAGACAAAACGTATTGAATATGCGAATTAAGTGCATGCCATTCGACATTGCCAAAATGAAATAATTTTGTTTAAACCTGGGGATCTTTTATCGGACGAAGAACTACAAGATCAAATGAATCGAAATTCATATAAAAATATGAAAATGATAGCCCTTACAAAGAATAAATGATGCATAAAAAGAAAATAAAAGTCCAAACGAAAAAGATTTCAATGGAAATTGAAACAGGAATTCATTATTATGAGGCGGTTGAAATGTATTTGCGGCCGTTTCGATTTCCACTCGAGCATTCATTTTCTTCATTTTTTTCTTCTCCACGTGCTTTGTGATAGATAGTGAATTTATGACTAAAATCAAAGAATAAGAACTGAGAAAATATTCGAAAAAATTTCAAAAACTCTTGAAAATTGAACCGAAATACGACTGCCAAAAGCCCGAAATACAATCTAACGACTTACGACTTACGGCTAACAACATTAACGAACAAAGAAAAGTTGAAAAAACAAAAAAGAAGGAAATGAAAAAGCGATGGAAAATGATGAACAAAAAAAAAAAAAGGAATGCGATGACAAAAAATGGAAAACTGTGAACGGTCCGAATCGAGCACATGAAAGTTATAAGTAGCATAAAATTTACGATGTGAGACGTGAATGAGTTTTATGACATCAATTTCCAATCAAATAAATGATGCAATTTTTTTCATTTCGTTATAAGTTTTGTCATAGTGCATTTCGGCTACCGACACCAGAACATTGAAACATTGAAACATTGGAGCATTGAACATATTTTTTGTGTTGTTGATCTGGTGACCAACAATTTCTGCCGAATTGCAAAATGAAAAGAAATGCCAACAAAACCCTTGTGAAAATGATGCAAATTTTGTTGAAAAACTATACTATTTGGTGCCAAGATGAAGCCTTCTAAACCATAAATGGAATAAATTGGATATGTTGAATACTGGATACATTTCCTGTCACAAATTAAATACTGTTCCGATTGAAATGCATTTGAAAGGGTCAGTTAGTTAGTCAATTGCGAATTGTCATCAGTTTTTCGAATGGATTTAAAGTTTTTTTTCGAAATAAACTTGTATGTCCGATGATTTTACATGTACGAATGTAAAATGATTACATATTGATTGCACGATAAAATGAACGGAATGTTCAATGACCCCAGAAAATGTCAAAGTTATTGATGAGACAATCTTAAGTTTTCGCCAACATTGTCAATAGCATTTTCCTCATTGTGTTCAATTTACCAATGCTAAAATGAATTTATAAAATTTAATAACCATTTGTAGCTTGTGTGTACAGCGTGTACATTGTACAGCACATATTAAAGCATAGTAATTTTATCATAGTAGATTGTTGCCCTCAATCCATTTGAATGGCACATGGCACATGACATTATTCCAAATGACTCAATTTCGAAATTCACTAAATGATAAAATAATTTTCTCTTTTGATATCTTTACAGAGGAATGCGCTACTGATCGTTGTGGCCGCTATCCATGCCGACACGGTGGGAAATGTTTACCATCCGATCAAGGTGCAATTTGTTTATGCCCATTGGGCTATGGTGGCGATCTTTGTGAAATGAGGCTTGATTTACAGGTAACATTCATATCTAATAAGTCCAAAATTTCTTCATATGCCACCACATCATACCAGCAAAATCTTCATACCAATGCATTAAATTCAAAATTAAAACATAAATGAATTTGGCACATGAAAATTGAATCATTTAACATTTTCGTGTGAAAAACATTTTGCTAAACATTTAAAACACTATTTGAAAGCTATTGCCTAATAGAGTTAAATATTCAATGGGTGTATTAAAATTCCAAGTGAAACGATTTTGAAAATGTTTTAAATGCGACTGGTCCAAATTCAATTTTCGTAAAGTGAACGGGGAACAGACACATTACTGTCATCCGTACTAATTGCCGAATATATTTAAGAACCCTAACGGAATTCCTATTAATTTTCAAACTAAAACTATTAAATTGTCTCCTTCTCCTGGTGATAGTTATCATTTGTGTATGTTTGCATGTGTAGTTGTAGAAAAAAAAAAGCAAAACTGACTGACCGTTTTATCCATTAGTAGCAATTTTCGTTTCATTTCATTACATCCGTAGACAACGTCCAGGTAAACGATTAGTCCAAAATCTATTTACCATTCACTATTCATGTGCACATAATCCATAATCTGAAAGTGATTTTGAAGCCAGTTGAACTAACATACATTTATATAATGCTTACATAATTTATATACAAATTACGAATACCTGTAGAAGACCAGCCAAAAATCTCGTCAAATTGAAACGGCTTACGTGTGCGACAATGATATCATAAAGAATGGCATACGACATACGACATACAGCGTATAGCATAATATTTGGCTGAATTGATTTCAAATTTATTATTGCGTGTCAACTACACGAATATCCACTGAAAAATTGATGATTTTCATCCATTTAAAATGACTTTATTATTTTTGTAAATTGTAAATCATTAGGAAGTTGATTTTAGTACAGCAACAATGTCTAATATTTATGACGATCCAATTGATGATTGAAAATAGAAAATTGATCGAAATGTAAATAGTTTCCCGAAAATTGTCACTTGGCAGTGCCATGTCGCATACTAACTGTTAGTTAGTTTCCTTAACATAAAAAAAAATAATACACAATAGTTTAAATCCAATTTATATGTGTCACCAGTCAGTTATCATCAGTCATCATCCATCATCCATCATTGGCCACTTGGCCTCAATTTTATTTACGTTATGATACGTCCATACAGATACATATATCTCAACCGAAAATCAAATTTAATATTCAATCCGCTTCATACACAATCAGTCCCAAAATTATCACGACATGCTCGGTGCTCGGTACAAAGTATGATTAACAAAATTTACACGAACGAAATAAAGAGAAACCCTAAACTAGAAGCCCATGCTATCCCTTCACTGTCCATTGAATGTATATTGTATAATATTATCTTTTTTGCAGGTGCCGCTATTTAATGGTTCATCATATTTGAGATTCGTCCCATTGGGAGATAGTGCATTAATTTGGCTTGAGTTGAAGGTAATTTTTGTCAATTTTGCTATGCTTTTTTCACATTTTATCTTTTGTATATTGCATAACTGAACAAAAATCTATGCAATATACACCATAACAAATTAACTAAAAAACCGTTTGAATTTGCCCATCGAGTGCTCAAAATGACGAAATATATAATGCGCCCATAGTAAAATTCATTTAATTAAAATCAATGTATGCACTGGGATATTCGAAAAATTATTTATATGCTGCATTTGTTTTGATATTTTATTTATACATCATATCACACGGCTATGTGGTGTTAATTGTTACACGATGTGATAGTTTCAGCCGTTATTATTATTTTCTTTTTCAATTTTGAATGTTCACATTTGAATGCATTTTTTAGATTGAATTATAATGATGTGATGTGTGCAGTGTATTTGAAATGTCCGAATGAATGTCCAGTTCGTAATTTTATGCTCACATTCCGAAATTCGATGGCTGGAATTGATTGGTTACTTTAATGTGAAGAACATGTTCGAATACCGAAAAAGAAGTTAATTTTTCAAACCAACCAATCTCTGATGAGCTTTTACTTGTGGCTCACTTCGAGACATGAACTATATCACTATTGAGTGTGTTGAGTTGTCAGAATTTTAAATTTTCAATAAATATAGAATGGAATCCATTTCGTGCGAGGAACCGGTAGAAATTTTATTTAACGTCTGCTCATATTTTTTTTTGGCTTATTTAAAAAATGGAAAAATGAAGATTCATTATTATACGTTTGGGTGCGAACCAAGGCTAGAATAGGTAATATTGGAGGGCCGTGTTCTCCTTGGAGCCAAATTCTCTAGGGAGGAGCGCTCCTAACAGTAACGCAGCGTTAAACGCATCAGTACACTAAAGTGCTGAATGTGAAATGCTGAATTTGAACTTTGAAGTTTCACTCAAAAGCTTTAAAAGCACAATCGTTGATAGAAGAAGAAATCGTCGAATAGAATGAACAGTAATTAAAAGTAAAGGCAATAATGAAGAAACCAATTAATTTTAAGCGTCAAACTCTAAAGACTTTTTAGAATTTAAGATATCTCTCTAATTTTAAAAACTAACGATGCAGTTTGATAGACAATCATTCATGTGGGGGTTTTCAAAAAGGGTGTCAAAAATTCAATAAAATTGACGCTAAACCTGCAGGAAAGCCGAGAAAATGGACTTTTTAGAATTTCGGCAAAAAAAAATTAGAGAGATATCTTAAATTCTAAAAAGTCTTTAGAGTTTGACGCTTAAAATTAATTGGTTTCTTCATTATTGCCTTTACTTTTATTTACTGTTCATTCTATTCGACGATTTCTTCTTCTATCAACGATTGTGCTTTTAAAGCTTTGAGTGAAACTTCAAAGTTCAAATTCAGCATCCATCATTTCACATTCAGCACTTGAGTGTACTGATGCGTTAAAACGCTGCGTTGCGCTCTGACATAGAGCGCTTCTCACTGAAGCCGCTTCTAGGACAAATTTTCCACACAAATGCAGGGAGGAGCGTCCCTCCAATATTACGTATTCTAGCCCTGGTGCGAACAAAATTCTTTATTTCACATCCAATAATGGCCCCATAACCATTGATCCTATGTCTCCATTCTCTATCATTCAAATCGTCCACTTTTTCAATGGTTTTTCATTGTAATGCATAAATTGCACATAAAATAGTTGCAAATGATTGCTGCGATGGCGTTAAACTGTATATGAACTAAATGGTTAACTAGAAACGGATGAAATCATTCTTTTGAGTGGTTTTTAGTTTTGCAAATTACTATGAGAGAAAAAAACTGAAACTGAAGAGCACAATTTATATCGTGTGAATATAATCCTGTCACACTGTCAAACTCAGAAAAAGGGAATAACAAGATAAATTCAATAGTTGCTGAAAAATCACGTATTTTTCTTCCATTCGAATCTGATATTTTTTGGCATTGCAAAATGTTACGATAGAAATGTATTTCAAAGTCCATAATAAAATGAAATTCTGAATTGGCTCAATTGCTGGTCAAAGACTAATAATTTTTGGACTTGAAGATCATATGAAGAACGTTCAGTTCATACTGAAACTGAAACTAAATTTATATTATATATGAAGCACATTACATTTCCGCGAATATTGAGAATCTTACATAATGGACGATAATCTCCCGTCTTTGATTAATTCAGAATATGGAGTTTTCGTTTTCAACTTTAATGGAAAAATTCTCAAATGTCAAGGAAGACAGAGTCAAAACAATTCAACCGCATTTCATCATTCTCAGAACAGATTTCCCCTCTTCTCTCTTTTTCTTCGTTTTGATTCTCATTGACGATTCGGTATTGAAATGTTTTGCGTCCAGTGTGTGCTCATTTTATTGTCTGAATTCATGCATTCTCATTCAAACTACGAATAATTTCAGCCCGATATTCATGAGTTTTTCGGCAAATAATTTCGTGTGCGTAAACATTATTAAGTGTATGATACTTACATAGGAAAACCACCGAAACGACTTAAATTCTATATTTTATTGGTTCAGTGAACGTATTGGTTCAGTACATTGTTTTACTTATTTGTGAATCTTGAAAGTGAATGTGTTCAGCGTACTGAGCTCTCAAAAAAAAGGGAATGGTCGAAGACAAAAGAAAAAAAATCCCAAACATAAACATAAAATCCGACACCAGCCCGTAATGGTTGTGTTCACAGATTTTTTTATTGAAATTCGGATACGAGTTTGTGTTCGTCTTTGCCATTCCTTTCCTTCTTATTATTTTTATCATGCCCATAACCGACGCCCGACGCTACTTATTCACGTATGCAATTACAGCGAATTCAATTCCATTACTTCAGCGAAGTCTAGCATGGAAGAGACGTAAACAAGTTCGATGTTCAGAATACAATCAATTTATTTGTCGCCTCGATTCAATTCCGTTCATTGGCCAGATTTTCTTGTTCTTTTGCTGCCAGTTTTGCTTTGGCCTGGATTTGTTTATTCATTATAAATGTGAACAGTGTACATTGTACATTGTTTTCTCACAACCATAATTTTGATGTTCACCATATTGAATCTCTTCAAAATAAAATAAAAAAATATGTTTAGAATCAAAAAGAGGTCGTTTGTAAAAGCTCTAGTCGGGCCCAGATCCTGGATATATACCCTTAACATGTAAATATATGTAGAAAAAGTCAAAAAAATTCACTTACGTCTATCGCAATCATCGGCTATCATAATCGCTACATTGTATTCTTTCATTTGCTTCGGTATGCGTTTACCGATGGAATTTTGTTTTTCTAACATATCATATTCAATGCGAATATCCTTATGGAACGATATTAAATGCCTCACCATCAGCTTTAAATTCTTAATTCAAATGATATACATATATGTATATGTATACGCAGGGCATTCACTTTGGTTTTGGTTATTATCAATGCAAACCAACTGCAAGTGTAATATGCGCAGCAATTTCAATTTTTCTTCTAGATCAAATTCATCCAAAAATGTGACTTCCGGGGTTTGTCGGTATTTTTGATTCAATCACACCAAATAAGATTGAATGGCAATTGCCAATCACCATTCCTAAGCTATTTCGAAGTGCGATAGTAAATGCGAGCCAAAAAAAAAAAAAAACTAGATGAATGAAATGACTTGTAAGCTAAAACACTTTTCATGATATAGCCTGTAGCTTTTTTGGCTTAGCAACGATATAAAATTGCGACACAAGGCTTATGGCTAGATACGGAAAGGGACAAAATATAAAATCGTATCAAATAACAAAATTTTAGTAGCCAAGTGAGTTTTTTTTTTATCTCGTGTGAGTCTTCTTGCCATTGATAGATCCACTCCTTTAACACAAACAGTCAATACATAAAAATAAAATTTAAAGTGAAGAGCACAAAATCTCTCTGGTGAACCGACCGAAAAACATTTTCGGAGCCCATTGTATGTACGATGTTTCAATTGCCAGCAACAAGAGCAACAGCAAGCCGGAAAATGAAAATAAAAAAAGAAAAAAAGAAAAAAGAAAAGAAGAATCATTATTTATACGTTTCTAAGTGTGATTCGTTTTCATGTGGATGCTCTTGTTGTAAGCATATTGCGAAGGAAATTGCAATAAATCAATTAGAGCTCTATGTCGCATTTCAAGCGTTGGAGTACGCAATAGCAAGACGTTCACTTGGACATCGTTCATCCATTTTCTCTGTAGTTTACACTTAAGTTGTTGATTATATGCTTTTCGCGTACATCCGTTCATTGGGTCCATTCAACATGTTCTTCACGTATAAGCTTTACAATGTTATACATCATTTAGTTGACGTATGTATGTCTGTGCGGTGCCATGACATTTTCAAGAATGTTTTCAACCTAACAGCGACAACAACGACAACAAAAACGTGTTTCAAAAGTGAAGCCGAAAATAACCACATCACGACTTCCTTATGGGGAAGAGAAACAATTACGTTAAAAACAAATTGTCGACAACCGACAAAGTGAATAGGATATGAGAGAGAGAGAGAGAGAGAGAGAGAGAAAGAAGCACGAGTGATTGAAATAGTGACGGCAATAAGAATGAAATGGAAAATCAATTGGTGCAACAAAAACATTCAGATCGACTGATATCGACTTTCACGCCCACAGCAAACCAAGAACCGAGAACCAGTTTAATTGAATAGAACGAAATTTTCATTGTGCCACAACCTGAAACAATGACCAATGGAATAATTAACGAACGGTAAATAAAAAAATGAAAATTGAATTATTCGCATGAGTCATGACTGAAAGAATAATAATCGAAATAAACAAAATAAAAAGGTGTTCGATGTCATGAACATTTTGTTTTCATGGCAAATTCAATGAAAATTTATTGCCGGAACCTAGATTAATTTTCATAAAATGTGGTTTTGATTTATGAATCAGATGGTTCATTTTCCCTCATTCTTATTTCGATTGGTTACTGTTTACAATCGTTTATATATGGCAAATACATTTATGAATTTTAAATTGCTGAAATTTCTACAATTTCCTCAATGCTATAATCGACGTTCATTGAATATGACAATTATGAGGCAGATAATTTCAATTCATAATTTATTTCATTCGGGTGATTTGTTTTTTTGTTTTTTGTTTTTTTTTTTGAAAACGGATTGTTCAGTACTTGTTTCAGGTGAATGTTCAGCCTGATGGTGGCATATGTTCAATAATCGCTATTCGAGAATACATGCGGTGAAAAAAAAAGAAACGGTTCGTGTCCTTTGGGTATGTATGTTATATTCATCCATGCCTATTCTTCGGATATTCTGTTTCGTTATAAAAGAACTGACCCATTCACGAAGAATGCCTGACATTACCCAGTTAAAAAATGTGCATACGAGTTCCAGTCTCTATATGCAATGAATGATATTGCGCGAAATTAACATGAATGTTTCCATGTGTTTCGCTTAAAATGATATTTTTATCATTGCATTTTAATTTATGAGTCTGTGAATGAGATAATTATAATTTCATTTTGTATCCATTCTGAATGTGTTTGATGGCACCGAAAGAGAAACCCACAATAAAAAATAATAATTATTATCATTTATTTGGAATATATTGGAAAAGGGCTCAAAAGTCACATTTATTGAATAAAGTAGTTTATAGCCATATATAAAGGCCCCTTTTCCCCAAAAAATGCTTCAATTCGAAATTCGAAAGCAAATTGTGATCGCTGCTTTTTTCTGTCTTTTGGCGTTGTCAATTCGATATGCTTTAACAAACAATTCCAAACAATTTCATAACTTATTTCAATTGAATCCCTATATTTTTTTCTCCTCTGTCAAACGAACAAAATGCTAGTATCAGTGTGCATTGCTAGTTGCATGTTTACAGCAATCGAAAATCAAAACTATAGCAAATGACTGGTTCGATTGTAGATGAAAAAAAAAGATTTGTATATATGTAAATTATGTGATGTGATGCAATCTAAAATAGCTTATGAAAAGAATTATAATCGTTCGAGACAAATCAGTTTGACATACATTTGTTGATAAACGGTGATCAAACAGAATACATAATTGAATTATTGGATGGAAAACATATCAATCAATAGGATTCCAATCAAGATGATGACTTGTTCTTTCTCATGTTCGATTATAGATTATTGTCGATAAACTCAGTCGGAATGAATAGCTTGGGAATCTACTTTAATTGAATAATGATTTTCAATTCAATCTAATAATAATTTCAGATGAACGCACATACAGAAACTTATCAAACGAATTCGTTTAACCATTGCGCCTAACCAATATATGTACATATTTATAATAAATATTTATTTTTCTTTTTCCGGTTTAATTTTAGATTATCGTCAAGCCTCAATCGAAATATGGTATAATTCTATACAGTGGTCATCATGAGTACGGTGATTATATATCATTAAGCTTGAATAATGGCTACGTTGAATTTGCATTCGAATTGGGCAGCGGACCAGCTGTTGTCAGGTAAATAATTATTACATGTTGAAAATCTCTATGTTATTTATGTACTCATTCAGTTCGATTAATGGCTCAGATGCGTCGTGTCTGTGTTGTTTTTTTTTAAAAAATCATATTGCTTTCGTTTTTGTGTCATCATTGTTAATTGAAAATAGGTTTCGTCAATTTATCCGAAAAAATGCACATCGTCAACAACCAGTGACCAATGAACTCGATTTAATGATAATTATTATTCGTTCAGTGCATATTGATATCATTTGCTCTGTGAATAATAAATGCGAATTAAAATTGAGAGAGAGAGAGAGGGGAAAAACGATGAAAAACCTGTTGCTTTGCATTTCACGTGAAAATGCAAATATTTAATGCGAGTTTTTAAGCATCGGAAAAAAACGTTAAATGAGTGCATTTGATACACTGAATACCAAATTATTATGTGATGTTGCATTCGAATTCGTAATGAGTATTACCGAATATTTCAAACTTCCGTCTAGGAAGTCGGTAACTTTGATATTGCAGTGAATTTTGTTAGTTTTCAACTCATTTCAAAACAAAATTGGATTTTAATCAGCGAATTTTTTTTGTTGCATCCAGTTCAGAATTGTACAAAAAATAATCTCAGTCATTCGAAATGCTGAAAATAAATGGCCACGAAACACATAGTGGCAACTACAATCGTAACGGAAACGTTGTGCGTAATTCATCTAAATTCCAATTTTTCTGTTCATTCTTCACGAGCTTTGTATTTGTTCTCATTCTTTCATTCAATATTTTTTTTTCTTTTCATTTTTCTCATTCATTTATTCATTTCTTTATTTACTTTTATCTTTTGTTCAGTTATGTTTGTGGTGAATTGAATGTCTCATGTTTACGTTTGGTCGTGATTTGCCTTCG
This sequence comes from Mayetiola destructor, assembly GCA_000149185.1. Taxonomy (NCBI): domain Eukaryota; kingdom Metazoa; phylum Arthropoda; class Insecta; order Diptera; family Cecidomyiidae; genus Mayetiola; species Mayetiola destructor. The sequence continues at coordinate 958,733 of GL501523.1, forward strand.
CCTGGTATGACCGACAAGAAGTCATATATGAATTTAAAGATGTGATATACAATGAACAATGTGAGAATTGAGCATAGCAAAAGCACATACTTTGACATTGTTTTTGCTCGAAATATGTACGAAAGAAACATTACAAATAAATGGACGATGGAAGGTAAAAGGCACACAACTTTTGTTCAGTCTCCGTGCAAATTTCAATTGATTGTAGAATGAGTGAACAATACACTCACCAATTGGATGATGAGAACAGAAAAAAAAGAAAGAAAGAAAGAAAGAAAATAAAAACTAATTTTCTTGATCTTTTAATGTGCTACTATACAAACTATACAGCCATCTGCTAAATCACAAATGAAAATTAGTGTGAAAACCAAACGTCAGCAGATTAACAACAACAAAAATCGTTTCAGTGTATGCAATTCATTAAATACAATCTCAAACATGCACTCATTCGATTAACTCAATGAAAATAACAATGAGAAATAAGACTTCATTGCCATCTTAAACAATGCGCTTGCCTCTCCATCCATTTTATCTATACATTTTTTAGATAATTTAATAGTCACATTCTTTTCACAATTATTTTATGAATGAACATATTCTTGAATGAAATTAAACAATGAATCACAAATTAATCATCTTATGATTGAATGAATCACACAAAAATTGGCTCTGAATCCAAAATTAAGACTTGAGTGAATTCTGCCACCGGATGACATTCGAATTTCATTTTAACTGACAACAATTCACTATATTCAGAAAATTCAGCATGGCAAATTCCACAAAAGATTTCCGAGTCTGAGCAATCCTTGAGTGTTGAAAAATGTGAAAAATGGCATCAATTTGAAAGATATAATGCCTGTGTGTTAATTCCTGCATGCGCAAATCCTTGAAAGCTTCAAACTGAAAATGTTTGCTCAACTGTCCGTATTTATTGGAATTATTGAAATTCATTCGATAAATAAAAATGAAATACTATCGGTTTGAAATGCCACCAGATCCATTCTTTATTGCTTTTACAATTTGATGGCTCCTATGGAGCAGCTGCTAAGCTGAAAAACATCATCATACATTTAGATATGAATGTACTTGCTCTTACACTTTGCAAGAAAATTAAGAGTGAGCACTGAGCATTTGCAGGTTGCAGTCACTTCACTGTGAAATATGAATGATATCCATTTCCATTGATGAAATTTGAGCATGTGAAAACATTTCTCATTTTGAATGAGCAAAAAGAAACCATAGAATGGCCTCATGAATGAATGCTGTTGACTGATTTTTAGCTCACCTTCTTTTTGCTTGATCAATAGGTCTAAGCTTAATACAGTCAGTTTAAACACAATTTTTTTTGTGCTGCTAAAAGTCGAAACAAAATGGTGAACGTGAAAAGAAAAGAGAAAAGGAACTCTTATTCGGTAAATTTCTGGTTTTTTTGCATAAAAATCGAAAAGAACAAAGAAAAAACAGACGCCTTCGTTTTCCATTTTCATCAACAACGAATGCATTGCCAAACATACACAATTCAAACTACGCATATATGAAAGATAAAAGGGAGCAATTGCCATTTTTAATATTATGTCTGAGATACAGACTCAGTATATGAGCTAAAGGTTGGGGCTTACTATGACCAAAAAAAAAAATTGGAGAAGAAGAGAGAAAAAATAACCAAATGATGTCATTTGAGATGATTTTATGCTTAGCATTTACTATTTCTCATTACAATAGTGGGTAGTTCACTGAAAAAAGATTGGGTGACATCACAAAGAATATATTTGAATATTAAATAGCAAAAATTAAAATGTAAATTTTCGTTTTTTTTTCTTTTTTTTTGATTTGGATTTACACAAATCCGACAAGACTGCATATCATTTGAATGAGTCGATGTCATTGTCAGTAATGAGAATGGTTTCAATGTTTGTATTTCAAACTTTATACATCATAATGCCAAATATACTTGTGAATTGCACACTATGTATATTTCATCACTACATGATTTTTTATTTCATTTGAAATGTGCATACAATTTTGTGCACAATTCAGCATAAACTATACGGTTATTTTGTTCGACATACAAAACACGTATGTGTCCTCAGCAGGCATCAGGCACCCACTTCAATTGCGTTTATGTTCAGCTATTCACTATCCAAATGCTTAATCATACAATACACAAAGTCTCACAGAGAACGTACAAAAAAATAATAATTTACAAAGCCATTGAGTGCCATCATATACAGAGACCAAAAATGGCTTAGTTGTTACATCAGATGATGATTGGCACACTTGTTACTATAACGCATCCAATGTGATAATAAAAGAAGTGCTGCGTAATAAAACAAAATTAAAGAAAAGAGAACAAAAAAAAAAAAAGGAAAAAATTTAGAAAATAAAATCTAAATGGTACAGGACGACAAAATGTGTATGCATATTTGTTGTGAATGCACTCATCGTATTCTGTTGTCATTGCTTCCATTCGCCTGAAATTCCATTCTCAGTATCGTTTTGTTTCATGTACATACAATAGTCTTTATTTAAAACACGCAGCAGAAAAAAATCCCCTTTTATCCCCTTTTCGGTTTCGTTATCAAGCGGAAGTTTTTTTTATTATTATTATTCTCCTCTCCCTAATCCATTTAGTTATCACTTTGTCACGCTTCGCTGGGAGAAAATCTTTCATATATTGTCTGTTTCTGTGTGATGCTGCTAATTGGATTTATAGAGATGTGAAAATGAAAATGAATGAAGCAAAAGAAAAAAAACTTTGAAAAAAGACGGTGTGTTGGTTCTGGTTTTTATTTCGCATTCTGAGTGAACATTTGAATTCCATTTTAATAAACATACATAAGGTGAGCCAGAGCAGTATTTCTGGTGTTTGGACACTTTTGTGACCATTCAAAAAGAAAGAACCAAATGGGATATTGTGGATAGAACTTTTAAATTTGATTTTGAGCTAATATTGAGCATAAAGTGAACCATGTGTTAGTTCTCGGTGAATACTTGGCCACCTGTGATGAAAACTTGGAAATGAAAAAAAAAAACACCGATATGGAATCCACTGTTCACTCCACAAGTATTAAAAAAAAAGAATACTCTAAAACAGTAGATAGCAAATGCATCTGGACAATATTTTATCTCAATTTTGATCTTCGATAATTTTTTTTATTAGTACTTACGAAGCATGTAACATCTACCATCTACAATCTTATAATATCTATTATGATAAAGTCAATGGAATGTCATATTAAAATTTTTGTGCGCATCGAACGTGTGCCATTGCCCATTCCAATTCGATTGTTTGGCATTTTAGATGCCACAAACCACAATATTAAATTGTTGTTATTCGATGTTTGCATTTAAGCGTAATGATTCTTGCTGAAAATACAGGGCATGCAATGTGATATGTACAATTCAACTCATCTCATGATGAAATAATTGCTTTGGCGGCGTGACCAAAAATGTTTGAAAAAAGTAATAAATTCAATCTATTGATTATTATTATTGATTGAACAAGAAAAAAAAAACAGATTTCAATGAATGGAATTCATCTTCGATCAACATCCATAAAATCGATCAGTTTGAAAAGGAAAAAACGAACAATGAAAACACGGAGAATGTGTTGAAGATTCTTGCCATAACTTGCAGCAATAAAATAAACTCGAATGAAATATTGAGCGTAATTCAATTCCTTCTCACTCTCCTTGTCACAAAGAGAGCAATTTAAAATCCAAATAAATTTGAATATCTGAATAAGAATAGTAAAAAAAACATTGTCACCTGTATCATCGACACAATAGACTACCAATCGATTCATAAAAGCGCAACAAATCAAATTGCTGCTCAACCAATCGGAGAATAGGAAAATATGCACAACGTGAATAAAAGAACGGTTCCTAGTCGTTGACTATTTGGAATATGATAAATGTACATATAAAAGCGTTAGCTTTACCATTCGTGTGAAAGTAAATATATTATATATTTATGTAAATGTAAATTGTGAATGGTGCCAGCGTCTATGTCTGCTACCAAATTGGTCAGGTAAAACATGATTTATTCATTTTTCAATTTTTCATGGTGAATCCATTCTACTCATTATGCAAAAGCAGTTTGTGCAAAAAAAAAAACAAAGAAAAATTGAAAAAGGAACGGGGAATAGGGATTGAAGAGCTTACATTCTGAAATGAGCTAAAAGTTCGTCGGCGATTCAGTTGCTCTAAAGCTAATGGCTGAAATTAAAAGAAAAAAGAAACTTTTCCATCGTCGATTTCCACTCAATTTACTCTTATTTATGAAATAGTTTGTCTAAAATTTCAAACCTTATAAACAATGAGCAATGCACAATGCACACTTCCGAACAATCTATTTTGTTGTGATGGAAGATGGAAATGCAAGCAACAGCATCAATAAACCATTTAACTAAAATACAAGTTATTCAACAATGGATTAAGTCGTCTAAATCATATTTTGTTTGGCTTTTGTAATTGTAACGATGCATTTTCAACGTTAAACTCCATACATGTCCAACTTTTCAATTTTATTATGTATTGTTATTTTCAGATTTTTAATGATCTTTTTTACTTTGGTTTTAATTACATGAAACTGCTTTGGTGTGGTGATGGTTTATGTGTTCGGATTTCGGTTAACGGCGCAATGGTTTTGTAAATGTCTTATTGTATCGATTTGTGTGCATTGTACAATGTTAAAAGTTAAAATGAGAAAAAAAAAACAGTTTCATAGTCATCGAACTATATTGATGATGATTTGCGCAAACTATTAAGAACTTTCATCCATGTTCACTATTCGAACAATTATTTATTGTAAAACTTCATTTCCGCAATTCATTTACACAAATTTGATTGTGCGCGATGAGTTTTTTTGGTTTTTATTGAGTTTTCTGTTTTGAAACTTGAAATTCTGTGCATTCCAAGTCGCATGAACTAAACCTCAACGTTGGACTAAACTTTGTTTTAAGCTTAAATAATGCCATCAAATTCGTTGTCAACATTCATCGTCATTGTTCTGTTGTTAATATTTCATATGTAAAACTAAAGTTGCTTTGAACGAACGTCAAGTATACGAATTGCAATCGGTGTAATCGAAGCAAATGGTTTCCTATTGCAAGATATTTAAAAGTATGCATAGGAGTTTTGAATTTGTCTATAATAATTTAAATTTGCCCTATAATTTGAGTACAGCTACGTAGTTGGTGGTCGTGCATTATGATACTTGCCACCAACACATCCAACCATATTTTGGTCATGGGTTGAGTAAATTTTCGAATCATTTTTGATCATGAAGAAATCATTCCTTTAATTTTTGATTTATAATTTGGTGTCATTTGTGTTTTCCACAATTTTTTTCTCTTTTCAAAATTTCAACTCATAAAAATGCAATGGAATGGCACGTTTTTGATTCGCAGAAATATTCCGAATTAATATCACCCCATTAATATGCTCTCTTTCGTCTATTTTCTTCCCTTCTTTCGTCCAGTTGTAATGCAATTCAGCCACAACTTTACAGTCGGAGTTTTGAGTTGGTTTCCATTCACCGTTTGAACTGAAGCGACATTTGAACCAATTCAATAACATAAATCAAAAATTTAATCATAAAACTTTTTTTTTCACATCGCTTTTCGTTTTCGCCATTGTTGTTTTTTCGTTATGAACTACTTTTTCTCCATTTCGCTAGCAACTTTTTATTATTTATTTTTTTTTTTTTTTGTCTTTTTGCCTTTTCCATCGTCGATCATTCTTTAGAATTCACGTTTTGGTGTGTTAAAATACCATATGCGCTTTTGAGCATGTATCCAGGGACTGTATTTTTTCTCTTCATCTCTTCCAATCTTCTCGTGCATATGAATTCGGATTTTGTCTCTTTTCGCCCTCACTTCACGCTACTTGTAGTCGCTACATGATAGCTATGAATGTGTATTTGAGTGTGGTTCGAAAAAATAGAAAAAAAAAAAAATAAAAATGACATTGCGACGCTAAGTTCTGAAAGATGTATTTGTTTTGCTGGCCGACGTGCATAAGTGAGCTACTTTGTTGCTTTTAAAATATTGTGCAAGCAGCTTGAAATGAAATGCCTCTTTTTGAATTTGAATTTTTTTTTTTTTACTCTGGATTCGAACATTATCATTATGCGGCGAATACAAACATTCAATATTATGAGTTCGTTTTATAACTTACTGTTTTCTTTAGTGTTGAGATCATTTGAAAATAATGAAAAAGAAAACACATTAATCATGAAGAGAAGATATAATAATAAGCGGCGACCTCATCAACTTATCCTCGAGGCGAAAGGTATATTCAATTTCGACAATAATAATTCGCAAGTATAACAATGGCTGGTTGCCGGTTGCCGCCGTGAAAATGCGTAAACAATTGAGCATCATTCGAATTCAATTTCATTATTTTTCATTTTCACCACAATTCATTTTAAAGAGGCTAATAATTTTTGAACATTTTATGGCGATAACAGACTTTTCAAAAGAAAAAATATATAAAAAAAACAGTTCGAAAATGAAATGCATGAGTATTTGGAATATCAATCAAAGTTTACTTGCAGGTTTACTTTGCAAAAAAAATTCAATTCATTTCAATTCAATTCGATATGTTTAGAAAAAGTTGTTCGTGTAAGCAACTCTCTACTCATAATACGTTTCAATATTTATTTCTTGAATTTTCCATTGGGATCGTTGTCGTTGAGATCGAATTATTTTCCCTAACATTTGGTTTCTTTTATGGAATCATTTTGTGTTTCGAAAATATAGTTTTCTCATAGAATTTTCCACAATTTTGATCAAAATAATGCATGTTCCATGCGCAATGTGAAATGTGCAATGTGCAAACATATCAACATGATTGTTAAGCGTCATAAGCATTTTTGAAGAGAATTTCTACGCAATTGATACACAAAAGTATATGCATGGGCTCTTCAACTCAAATCCAAACACCCGTTCAATGTGAACCAACGAAGTCTAAAGCCAACAACCATCCGAAGGAATAACAAAATTAAAAAAAAAAAAGTAAATAAAAATATAAAAGCTTTGAAGATGTAAAAAGATTGTAAGTGGTTCTTTTGAAATGGATAAGTTTGAAACTTTTTTAGCGGTGAACACAAATATGCAGTCTTATTTCGAACAAAAAAAAAATATTCTTTAGATTTGCAGACTATTTTTCATATATAATTTTGCTTTATTCTCGTCACCGAAACGAACAGATTTCAAAAGATATTCACTCTTGTGTGCATTTCTCCAGAAATGGATTTTTTGCAACTAATATTCCAATTCGTCAATACTTTGAAATATTTTTCGCAATTTACAATACATTTTGTGTATGTGTTTGCGTGTATTGTAGTAAAATGTACAATGTACACACAACCAATCATAGCGTCTAACCACCACGAATAAAAATTATTTGAATGCAAACATCGTACGGTATTGAGACAAGTGAAGCATGCCTTAATACTTCCAACTTTCAACTAATAAAGCTGAAAATCAAATACGGAAAACCTTTTTTTTTTCTTCACATTCTTTTCATTTAACTTTTCTTTTCCGCCGAAAAAAAATTGAATTTCCTGCACTTTTGATATGTACATAAAAGAGCCATATCACACATGATATATGTACATATTCCATGGTAATAGGTCGGGTACCATCAAGAATAGCACGATATGCAAATATTCAATATTTAAATGTACGAATTTAAGCATTGAATCAATGCAAAGGATATAATCTCAGCGGGTTTTACAACGATGGATTTTGCTAAACTTCTGTCACTTTCATTTCGATGGCGATTTTAGATCCAGCAAATCCACAAGCTTTTTTGTCGTATAAAATGAAAAACATCAACCTCAAATTAATTCATTCGTAAATTGGAAAAATCTGAACTCAAAAAAATAAAAAATAATAGATATAAAATCAAACAAAAATTTATTGCGCTTCCTTTTCATGCTGCATCTTAGTGTACACTGTACACATCAAAGCCCTCGTCTATGGTTGAGCGATTATTCAAAGTTGCTGCTTTGTGTTACAATCTATTGCATTATTGAAAATCTAAAGATCCTTCATGCGTTTACAATAAAGCTTTGAAAACCTTGTTAGTTTAATTGCTGTCGACTAGAAAGGGATTCAAATCGTATACAAACGAACTATTAATATCCCTTCGTTTGGATTCAATCAAAAAAGCCCAAATAATACTTTATTGAAAGATTTGAACACATATTTTTATCAATAAAATACAGAATACACAGTATTTCGATATTGAACGATTAAATGGTCAAATTCGATGTTCATACTGTTATGGTGGGCCATCGACGAACATTTTCAGTATGTTTAACCAAAATTTTATCACTTATCATTTTATACTTTTGTTCAGGTGAACAATGCAAATAATGTTACATATACATTTACATTTAAAGTTTTGTATACTGTACATTGTACATTGTACACTTGTACACTTGTACACGGTACTCAATGGCTAACCAATGTCAAAGTACATGGACATATAATCGTATGCAATGGTCATTGGACATCATTTTCACAGCGTGCTTGCACGAGTTGAATGCTACATGCGACACCCACAAATGCAAACCACCCAACCACATCAAATAATCATACATAATAATGTATAACCATTTATGAGAATGATTTTGTATAATATTTGTGCGCACATTTGTCCTGAATTCCAGCCAACACTCAACATCCAGCATGCATCAATACGCAAAATAAATAAGCTCAACCTTTTGTGCCAAGATTCAGGAATGTGTTTAATGGATCATTTGAATTAATTAACAGATTTTATAGGTTATGATATTTGCATTGCCGAAACGACCTAATTTCGAATAAATCGATCCGAATCACATATCCTTGTGTTTGTTTCGATGATATCGATTGATTTGCATAAATGATTATTTCAAAATCAAATAAAATTTTTGGCATTAATTTCAAACGAGATATCATGATCAATAATTGATTCATGTTGCGAGCCGTTAAAATAATGTGTTCTAATAATAAATTGTTAGACTCAAGAACTTTTGATTTCTCTACGTATTTCATAATTACAAATGCACTCATCCATTTGAATTTAGCGTCAGCGGTTGTAAATCACAATTATCTTGAAACTCAGTTGCATTTAATGAAAACTTTTTCATTGTTATGGTTCCATCGACACGTACAATGTATATGGAATGTTCAACATGTATCCATGCACGATATTATGTTGAAAAGTTTAAATTGGAGATTTTCATCTGTATTAGATGTAGACTGTAGACCATACAAGCAAACAGCATTATGCTGCACAATGTATAACTTTAAATTTCGTTGTGGCCAGATAAAAATTCTATTCAAAGTGTTTTGATTTTGTTTTGTGATTCATTACGAATTTGGATAAACAATAAATAATCAAAATGAAAATATTGGACGCAAATTGTACAGGTTTAGATATTCTTACAGAACACAAATACATAGCATTTATATACGGTGTGTATTTTTGATTGTGGTACTGATGACTAAGCATTATATCTTTTCCCCTTCCATAATATGTTACAAAATATTACATTCTATTTTCGGTTTTCGTCAATTGAGCCAAATGACAACCATTTTTTCATCCATATTTTGATAGCATATATTAAAAATAGTTTCTGAATGAATGAAAATTAAAAACTATACACTATACACATATAACAATAAACATTGAACATTGAACATTGTAACAATATCATGACTTGAAATTTTGCGAATGAGATCAACTTTAAACAATTTCATCGAAATGAATTCGGATAAACGCATTTCATTTAGAATGTGAATGAGATGAAACAATTCCAATTTGAAATTTGATGTGACATAAATTGAGCTTTTTGTTCATTATGATTCGTGTTGAGTTTTATCTTATTTTCTCTATATTGTTTCTGTGGGATGTCAGAAACAGTGAATAGTGAACAGGTGACAATTATTATCATGAAAAAAAAGGAAGGATTTATTTTACCTTTGATCATTTACACGTATAGCAACTGGAAACCTCCCATGAGCCATTCATTGACTGTATCCGTTGTCATCATTGTCGTACATAACTTTTGTTCATCTCTGTTTCTATTTGTATTTTGTCATTTACAGGAGTGAATTTCCGCTAAACATTGAACAATGGCACACAATTCGAATATCACGAACAGCTCGTTTGGCAGTTATGAAAGTAAGTATTATTGTTAATTTCTTCGTTTTCTGTTTCTTTTCTTCTTTTTTTTCTTCTCTCTCTCTCTCTCTCTCTCTCTCTCTCGAATATCACGAACAGCTCGTTTGGCAGTTATGAAAGTAAGTATTATTGTTAATTTCTTTCGTTTTCTTGTTTCTTTCTTTCTTTTTTCTTTCTCTCTCTCTCTCTCTCTCTCTCTCTCTCCCTTTTTTCTCGTGTTTCATTTTTATGTCCTCATCGTTTCTTTCAGCCAAACATTTATTACGAAAGTCAAACACAATTATTATTACAATAAATTATGTTAGTTCCATACGTTTTCATACAAATTTCCGTTGTAATTTCTCTTTTATTATTTCGATTCAATTCACCCTCTTGCCTCAAGTTGTTGATCTGGCTGCGTATTGTTCGACATTTGTGGTCGACATACGTCGTCATTATATCATTCATATACGCACATTCATTGTATTTTTCTCATTAAAGTACATTAGGAATTAGGGCTTGTCGATGGAATGAAGAGAAAGAGAAAGTGGAGAAACTTTTCTAATTTCGAAAATTGTATTAAATAGGCGTTACAACTTACAGCGACAAACCAAAAAATACACATCAATTACAATAGAATCAGCCAAGTAACACATACAACAATGTAAATGATAATCAATTTGTGTTTGAGTTTGGGCATTCATTGTTGTAGGCTTGCGTGTTGGTTCTTTATAAATTAAAATATGAGCTGCTTCCAGCACCAAACATTCAACCAACATCCAACGCCCAACTCCAAATGAAAATTATTAAATTGCTTTTCTTTTGGCCTTTTTTTTTAACTCGTATTCTCTTCAATTCGAAAGCAATTCATTTTATTTCCCCTTAATTCATTCATTTTGATATGGATGAAATTAAATGACAGACTATTCGATCCGATCGATTTATTTTGCCATTTTTTCGTAATCATTTCTCGAATGCATTCTTTCGCATTTCAAACAGTCCGGCATAATAGTATCGAAGAATGTTTTTCGGTTTTTTAGCCTTTATTATTATTTCTATAAATATGCTTCGATTGTCTTTAATTTTGACTTAAACATTACACAAAATGAAACCATCCGAACCGATTTTTGGTTATGGAATATTTGGGATTCATATCTTTTTGCGTTGCTATCATTGGAGACAGCGTCCATCAAACATTTTTTGAAAATAAAAATAAAACAAACGAGAAAAACGAGACGTTCAAACTGAAAATACTGAAAATAATAATTGTCAGCTTATGATGCCAATAACCAATAACAATTGCTTCACAATGGATCAATTCCGCTTGAGGGATTCTTTACCATTTTCAAAAGGATCAAAAAATGAAAACATTATTTCTTTCCTTACGGTGCGATTCTCGCATTTCCAATCTTTCATTTTTTTTTCGTTTTAATTTGCTTTTATTTCTGAGCATTCCATTCATTTTGTCCATAGATTTCTGCAAACAATAAATTTTCCGATGGAATTGAGTTTTGATTTCGTTGAATAACAAAAAAAAAAAAAAAAAAAAAAATAACAAAAAGTATTGATTACTCTTTGAGTAAAACGTAAAAAGTAAGAACCCTTAAATGACATTGATTTATTTTCTTTTCATCGCAGATCGATCAGCTATCAGAAGTTATGACAATTTCACCAAATGGCTTTTGGCATTTATCGTTACCGCACAGTTTGTATATCGGTGGATCCGATAATATTCAATATTTACCATTGAATTTAAAAGAGTTGGGCTCATTCATTGGATGCATACAAAAGGTAAGCATGCAAATCATTTTATTTTTATCATTTTGTAGCCAAATTTTCGTTTTTCGGAAGGGTTTTGGTTCGTTCGTTCGCTCTAAAAATCGGGGCCCACAATGTCATGGCGGCCAATTGTTATTATTATTCATAATACAGTTCTTTTATGGTTTTACGCAAAATCTACTTTCAATTGAAATCTCTTTCGTTTCGATCGATTGAAGTTTTTATTGATGAGTTAATCAATTATTTATTATTATTATTATTATTATTATTATTATTATTATCGTTATTTCGAAATATTGAATATGTGAAATGTAATACTGCACGTCCATTTGCCAATAAATACAAAATATCTGCTGAAATGACACAGATAACGTCATTTATACAAATTTTAAGCCTGTTACAAGGATTTAAGCCACCGAATATCAAATACCATATGAAAATCAAGCGACATACAAACATATATCAAATATCAGCCACAAACTGAACACTATAAAATGAAACGGAAATAAGAAACAGAAACTCCATTTCACATTCATTCGCATATGTTGTACAGTGCACAATGTTCGAATATATGTATGGTTTTTTAGGGTGGAATCATGATATTTATGTTAAGCTTTCTTCTTATTTTTCGACTATGAACAACCCTTTGATGGCATGTTGTTCTTGCGTGTATTTCATGTTAAATTTACATTTCATCTTATTTAAAACATTTAGTAGATCGTTTTTTCGAAAGAAAAAAAAATATATTCAGGATTTGAAATGCGAACTGGTTTTAATGTTGAAATGTTTTTGCATATGTGCATATGTGCGTGTGTGTGTGTGTGTGTTGAGTATTGTGACAAAATCAGACATTCGACCCTCAAAACAGATGGAATCAAATATGATTGTGTACCCTGCACACAGTTACACAAACAAAATAAAATAAAAGTGAAACTAAGAAAAGCAAAGCAGAAAAAAATGGACAAACAACAACAACAACAACAACAAATAAAAAACAAAAAAATAAAATAAAGTGAAATAACAAGAGCTTAAAGAATTTATACAATATATCGCATATCACGCTTAGCCATTGCAGAGCAATCAGCTATATAAGTTTTATTTCATTTCGGATATTATATGTATGTGTTTTATCATATCATGAATGCTTTTCTAGAGCAAGGCATAGACATACACATATGGTAAATATATATATACAAAATATATATGCAATCGAAATCATATATTTTAGAACATGTTTCAAATGTTCAGATGCCTGAATACTTGTTTGCAATGTGAAAAACGTGTGGCATCACAGTCAGACATTAAACTTTATGGTTTTATCAAAATTCAACCGAAATATGTGTTTAGCTGCATATAATAAACTGGCACAAGAAATACGACACACTCTCACTATATTTGTTTTTCTTCATTCATTCGAATTTCAAAATTCGATTGTCACAATTTCTTCGTTTTTCGATATTTCGTTTTTCTTTAGCTTTTTGCATCGCTTTTCTCATTCACTTTCTATGAGATACTTTTTTTTTAAATAAAAACCTCTGATTCATAAATCGCAGCAACCAGCGCTATACTCACGGTTTTATAATATTGCAACATTTTTATACCTAAACACATTCGGCTCCATTTCGAATTCGGAAAAACAAGCAATTACATCACATTTTCCCCGACAATATGCCAGCATTCTGTATATTTGGAATTTAGATGAAAATCCAGAACAACACACTGAATCGAAGCGAATGTAATGTGTAATAAACAATTATGTCAATTATTTCATTGGACTGTGTTCAGTGTTCATGTTCGATGGTGCACGAAATATGAGTTTTATCTTTCTTCATTTGCAAATTCTGATATCTGAAGTGTGCAAAAATGTTTATTATATTTTTCTATTGAAAATCGAAACCCAAATAGATTCTTCGCACACTGCACACATATACTGATTCCAGCGATGATGTAAGGAAAGTGAATTAATTCAATTTTTCCTTCATTCGAAACTGATATATATTCAAAAGCTCGAATTCCACCAAAAATCGTCATCGCTCGTTTCGAAGGAAAAATATAAAATTCGAAAAGATATTAAAACGAATATTTGGGTTTGAGCTTCGTAGGTTAAATGCTAAAAAATGGCCAAATGTACCAAGAGAAAAAAAACAAGAGAGAGAGAGAGAGAGAGAATAATCATCGAAAAATAATATTAATGCAATTTTAAATGGGTAACATCATTTTCATTGATTGAGTTCGTTGAATAAGCCCAAGGCACACAAAACCGAATATGAAATTCAGATATTTCTCATGTTGATTACATCATTAATCATTAATAAAATATTTATTGCGCGATGAATGATGAATTGGAAAACATTCAGCATTGAACACCTCGTGATATTCAAAAGTCCATAAACTATAAAATAGCGGCATGGGGCACAGTAATTGAACATCAAACGGACCTGAGCAAGATGTTTCGCTTCGCAGAAAAAAATAATAATAATAAATAAAATAATAATAATAATAATAATAATGTTTATTTTGATTTATATTGATCATTTATTTCATTTGTATTTGATGTCCAATGGCTATTTACAATTTGGTTCATTTGTGTTCGTTTGTTTGTTTTTTTTTTCTTTTTTCATTACAAATATAAAGTTGGAAATCAATGGCCGCTCGATGTCAATAATATCGGAAGCAGTTGGCGGAACAAATGTTGATAACTGTCCGCATGCATGCACAATGAAACCATGCGGTGTATTGGCACAGTGTGTACCCAATTTAGAGAGCTATGAATGTCAATGCAATCCATCTAGTTTACAATGCAATCAGGCCGAAGAATTGTCGGTCCAACAAAATCATCCAACTACAAGCGCACCAACAACGTTCGTTAATACATTGGCTGGCAACGATTTATCAAAGGACAAAATCACCACAATCGCCAAAACGGTAAGCTGAACATGGCCATTTACTAATTATTTCAGTTTTTTCATGCACAAAACAAAAAAAAAGGCTAATTGTTTGATTGCATCTATTTTCATCTTATTTGTCTATAATATTTATATAGGAGCGGCCGATAAACGGTGATAACAATGCAAATGGAAGTGATACAGACACCGATAGTGATGATGACTATTATTATGATGATTATCAAACTACGAATTCAGATGATATTATTGGGGTATCAGCGCAGATAACAAAGGCGCAACAATCCAAAATGATAGCAACAATAACAACTGCAAAAAGCACATCGATTCCGGCAACCACTTTGGATATGACCTCAACATCATTTAGAACCGATGCGAGTACAAATGAATCATCAGATGACGATGATCTAATTGTGACCAAAGTATTTGGACGCTATATGACCGTTGATACGGACAAACTTTTGAAAAAGGAAAAAATGATGAAGAATAAAAAATTAAAAAGTGGAAAATTTACAAAAAAGCATTATTTACCGATGCCATTGTTAGAGCCTCAATCGCCGTCATTGATTGATGATGAAGTTGAAGTGGATGTTGTGCTGCCAACCGTTAAATCTGGAAATCATACAACAACAAAAATCATTTTAACAACATTGACCACACAAAATCCAAACGGTAATGATGACAGTGGTGACAATGATGACAATGATAACATCAATGCAAAAGATCCAATGACAAGCAGTGAATTTGATGCAATGGGCTTTTATTCCAATGAAGATGTGCTTACAACAAAAGAATTGATTGACGACATGGCACGCATTATGAAAAATGGAGCCGAAATTCGTCGTAATCAAATGAATCATAAAATGAAATATTTACGAAAAAGTCATGGTGCATGCTTTACAGGAGCCGATAGGTATGTTATAAATTTTGTCTATCGATAGTTTTGGGCTCATTTATTTGAAATATTTTCTCCATCAATATTATTTCAGCTATTTTCATTACAATGATGCCGAAACGATGAAACAAATCATTAGCTATAAAATTGATTTGAATTTACGTTTCAAAACGCATTCATCGAATGGTTTAATATTATGGAGCGGACGGCATACGGCACAAGATGATGATGATTATCTATTGCTTGGAATTGAAAATGGGTAAGTCGATTAATTGAAATATCAAACATTCCATTCGTTTTAATTCTGTTCGATTCCATTCAATTGCAGATACTTGCACTTTAGATATAATCTTGGATCCGGTGAAGTGAATATAGTTTATAATTCAACAAAAGTCAGCGATGGTCTGTGGCATCGAATCAGAATATTGAGGTGAGTTTTCTGTTTTGAATTGTGCAAATCACAATATGTATATATTTCGGTTTGTTTAAAATTAGAAATTTGCAAGATGGTTCGATTGAAGTGGATAGTGGTAAAGCAGTGAGCAAACGATCACCCGGTAAATTGCGGCAACTGAACACTGACACAGGACTCTATGTTGGTTTGTATCCCATCAAGCATTCTAAAATTCGAATTGTAAAGGCCAACGGAATGTGTCATTAATTTTCTTTATCATTTTCGAAATTATTCTCAATAGGCGGAATGCCAGACATAATGTATTATACGAGTCGTCGATATTATTCAGGAATAATTGGTTGCATATCGGAAATTGTACTTGGCGGTGAACTAAAATTGAGTTTGGATTCAGAAACACTTGGCACAGCACACAATGTAGAACCCGGATACTTCTAATTAATACAAATGAAAATGAAACAATTCACACAACATTGGAACGATAACTGTTCAACAAATGATAAACGCAGAACAAAATTAATAAAAATGAGGGAAAATATATTATTTTGTGAAGAATAAACGAAAAATAAAAAAAAATTAATATAAACAAACTGATACATGGACATTAAAATGAAGAAATGAAATTTTTTGAAGAAATAACAGAAAATTAGTGAACTGATCAACATAAAAAAAAAAATAAAAAAATTTAAACGTAAAATTTCGAAAACAATTGAAGTTTTCTTTCAGCGGAACAAATGGGCCAAATGCAACCCAACTTTTCTTTAAACATATAAAATATAAACGTATCAGCAATGAATGCATTGGCGCATTATTGCATCGACGAACGCAATGCTTCTAATTTGTATGATAAAATGATAAAATTAAATTATAGAATTTAAGCCGAAGGGCAAATTTGATGAGAGGAAATAGATTAGATTAAAAACATTGATATGGAAATTTTAAATGAACATCATAAATAAACATTTTCTGTTTTATGCATAAAACAAGACGTTTTTAACGAATATCGAATATTAATTGAATTCTGAACGTAAACTTAAAACAAAATAAATAAATTATAAATTAAATAAATAAAATGATGTCCTCGCTGAAATGTTCCACCATAATATAAAAAGATTTTGGCTAAAGTTTAAGACATAATTTCTAGTTTAATGTGTTTTAGGACCTTGCCGTTTTTTTTTAAGTGCATTCAAATTTACACAAAATACACAATTTTTCACTTTCATTCGAACATCTAATACACACACACACACACACACACACGTTCTATTCATAATCGAAATTCAGACGGCATTGCTGCATCTGAAAACTAAATATAATTATCAAATCAAATGGAAAATGTAAATGTTAAATTAACTACAAAACATGATACAGATACTAATGGTAAATTTGCACCTCAAGCAATGACAAAATATCAATGTTATATTCATCATTTATCGTCACACAAAAAATTTAGGATTAAACATAACGAAATTGATATTAATATCATTTTATTTTTATGTTTGGAACAGTCGATGGCAATGAGTCGAGTAAGAAAATTTGTGAAATTATTTGAAATTGTTGGAAATTGTTCCATTTGAGTTTTGGATGATTGTTCTAAATACCATCACTTCATATAAGCTACAATATGCTTTCAATACATGGAATGAAGCGATGGAAACTAAAACCTGCATATTCAATGTAAAATTCATTTCAAGACAACGATAGCCCGAAGCGTTAAATCAACGATTGCATTTAATTTTGATTCAAATTTTCCAACTATTTCTAAGAAATTGCATATTGTAACTTTGAAAGTAGTTAGTTCAACTCGAGGCATATTTATCGGACGTGTACAGCGATATTCGAACTTCCCGAATCCAATAATTAAGTTTTGAACATGAAAATTTCTTTATTCCGCAAAATACATATTGATATCAGACAAGGAAATCCATATCATGCGGATATCACGTATACGAATAACGTGAAAAAATAAGTAAATAAATAAATAAATATCATTTGATGGATTGGACATGCAATAACATTTAACAAACTAAAGTTCAAACAAAATAAAAATCAAAATCATAATCATTCTTTCATTTTTGCATATCTTAACGTATTGTTGGTTCCTGAATTAATTTTATCATGTATTATTTATTATAAATATTAAAAATTGTCAATTTGCAATTTCAGCAACAATAATACGTTGGTTGTCATCAGTTGTCATACTCATCTCAATTGAATGAAGAATATGCAGGCAGAACAAAGTGGAACAATTAATTTAATAAATGCAATGCAAAATATAATTTTTACTTCTATGTTCGTTCCAATTTTTATGGTTCAAATCATTGAATTAACAAAAAATCGAAAATATTAAGAAATTAAAATATTTTATTGTGAAGAAAAAATACGGGAAATTGCTTTTGCAGAGTCAATCGAGGAAACATAAAGATTGTTCGTTGCCTCAATATTATCCTTCAAATATTTAAAAAGAAAATATAAATTAAATGGTTTTAAGATTTAAAACATAATTAATGCCATTTATTATGCTAAACCCAAAAAATCAGCTGTACCACAAAAATCAGCATCGAAAAACAAAAATAATAGAAACAATAGAATAATAATAAAATAATTAAATTTGTGGAATCGTCAATGTTAGTCGCTAAGTAAGTAGTAAACTAAAGAAATAAATTTAACAATACAATGTATAAATATTTTGGAATTTTCTTTTTCTCCCTACAACTATTGACGGCCATGAATGAACCACCTCGAATAAATGTAAGTACATGATGCAAATCATAGATGTCACCGACATTTTTCGACATTGAAATCAAATCGATTGAAAACTTTGGACGAATACTTTTGGGTGCGAATCTCCGATAAGATTCTAAGTAACCGAAATCTAGCTTTTTTAATTGGAAAATTGTCCATTTCATATTTATCATATAATGAGGGCGTTCAGCAATCGCATTTTATCATCAAATGATGTGAATTTTTCATTTGTTGTGAATTTAATTTGAGAAATTGAATCAAACGTCATCGGCCGAATGTTGTTTTTTTCTCCAAAATGTTTTTGTTTTTTTTTATCTAAAGTACACCGCAGATTTAAATTTAGTACGGATGACATTTTGTACTTACCGAATAGTACACAAACACATGCATATCATTTTGACATAATCAAAATACTAGTATTTTGTTTCTCTGAACATTTCGTCAAACAAGTGAAGGCATAGAAGAAAATAAAAAATAAAAATACTAAACTCATATGTCAAGAAAACTGAAATTTTGTTTTGATAGTTGGATGGTGATTTTTTGTTTGGTTTTTTCTTTTCATTGAATTTCAAATCAATGCCATTCGAATGGTCAAACATTGATGCAATCCTTTGATTATCTAGTGTTTATGTAAATTCAGTAAATTGTGAACAAATCGAAAAATTGCTCCAGTAAATTGAGCAGGTAATTTGATTTCAGCGGAATATCGGATGTGAAAATGGGAAATTTGGCATTTATATGCGAGCAAATTTGAATGAGAAGGTTGCGGACGAATTGGTTCATTTTTTTTTTATCGGAATTTGTGTTTAACCAATTATAACTGTGTAATTTATTCCATAATCAGTCAGTAAAATTGTAAAATCAAACACATAATATGGGATGCATTGCCATCGGTTTTCATCGTTTAATTCTAAATGTATTTAACCAGTGGTCCAAAACAAAAGCCACACCGACAACAACGACCAACAAAAGACAAAATACAAACAAAAAGAACAAGTAAAGAATTATACAAATTTTGCGATATAAATATATTCAATCGTCGGCTGATCAAAGGTGCACATATAATTTTTAAATTTATCGATATGTCGTGAAGTGTGTTTGATGACATTCGATTGATGCGTATCTAGTTGTTATTATAATCGATAACAAACACAAATGTACATTAGAAAAAAATTCACAGAGCACATTGACTTGTCACCAATTCTTGTTTTCGCGACACCAATTCGACCGTGATTTTTGTTTTCAATTAATTTTTATTGTTTTGGTTGTCGAATATTTCAGTTATCGCATTCATTTATAATTCAAATAGAAAACAAAAAAACGAAAACGCTGTAAATTTGCAATTCAAAAAAAAAAACAACAACAACAACAACAAATAATAATGTTAATTTGTCACAGAATTTGTTCCGCGCATTAGAATTCAATCTGGAATTGAACGAACCAAAGAAGAAGAAGAAGAAAAAAATTGATAGATTGTAAACTTTTGAGTTTTTTTCTAAGCTTTTTCGCCAAAATGTATCCAATGTATTTGTGTGTGATAGCATAAGAAAAAATGGTTGCACGTATTTAGTAATTCAATTACATGGTGAATGTCATCAACAGAGTCAATAGAAGAAAATACAAATGAGCAAAACCAAAAAAATGGTAAAAAAAAAACATCAAAAATTTGCATTCGAATAATAATTGGAGCATTTATACTTCAAGACTTCAAATATGGCAATCCCAGCTGTGAATACTGAATATTAACGAATTTATTCCATTTGTGGATTTCACACTTTTTGGGCCCCGGTCACGGCAAGAAGAAAAAAAAACCACATACAAATGACGTTTTTAACATTCAAAAATAAAATCACGCATATGTAAGACAAACGGTTTGATTGTTTTTTTTTTTAGTTTTGGTCTGAAAACCACGCAACCATATGCAGTAATCAATGGGCACAGAGTCAACCTATTTTACCTTTACCGACACATTTGTGTATAAAACATCGAATAAATGGTTGTTAATTGAACAAGATTTGTTTGTTGTTAACGGCACAAATATTCGAATAATGATCAATTCATAGAAAATTTGTCGTGTTCTCTCTTTGCGCTGCAATTATACTTGTACATGATTGAAATCGAGGCGGCCTCTGATGAAGCTTCAATAAAAATATGAAAATTGTCTCTCTGATTGAGAGTGTTATGATAACGATTTCGGTCCGGTAATATATTCATATAGGCGATTGATTCATATTCATCAATGTAGAATATATGCCACATTCAAATAACTAATAAATTTATATTTGATGGATTCAATGAAGATTTGAAAATTAGGCAAATTTATGGATTGCCGCATAGAATTTTGAATGGGTTTCTTTTTTCTCGATACTTAAAAATAGATTTTTATTTTATTTTTGAATGATATCGGCCTGAATGGTTGGAACAAATAAGAATTTGTTGTTACAGTTATTATTATCATTCCATGGAAGATTCATCACCAATCCATGGAAAATATTTACAAGATCACCAATCGTATTGATGTATTGGAAAAGCAAAATAAACCGAAAAAAAAAAACAAAACAGAAGTAGAAGAAGGAGAAGAAGAAGAAGAATCGATTCTTTCTATAAATAGCCTAATTCAAGGGCTTTGTAACTACAAGAAGGCTTCGAGCACAATCGTCCATATATCTTAAGATGTTTTACATCATGGGCCATTACATTTTTCGACTTTTCTTCTGACTTTTGCTGCTATGCTTCAGTGCAGTGAAAAATCAGTATCGATCCAAGATCACCACGACACAGTCAATAAAAACCCGAAGGTTAATCGTATTGTACGTAGCTTATAGTCGAATCAAATGATTTTTAAATTTCCGAAATCGATTAATTAACCTGTTAGGAAATGCAACAATCCGAATGCGAATTCATATGACATCGACATCCCGATGCGTTTAAGCCGTCAGACAATATTCAGTCATTATTGAATTCGTTATGATATGCGATTCGGCATGTTTGTTTGTAACAGCGCGGGTGAACGCAAGGTCAAATCGTTCTCATAAGAAACGGTTACGTTTGCGTGATTTATCACATGCATCTCGGCAACTGATCGATCGCCGCATTCATTTAAATTTCATATCGTCTATTACTATTTTTACGATCGTTTTTTTTTCAGACTATTATTCGCCACGATAAAGCAAATGACAAACGGGAATAAAACGTATTTTAGGCTAAATTCTTGTGGCGACAATTTCTCTGCTCGTTGTGTTCAGTAAATAATGCATAGGAATATATCATTCATTGTTGCCGTGAGAATTATGGCAGAAAAATCAGATTTTGTACATGTATGAAGCAAGGAATTTTATTTGGCTCATCTAAAATGTTATGTACATTTTGAACTGCGCCTTTTGTCGAGAACAATGTGACTATGCTATGAATCTTCCATACAACATAAGAAACACACATTCGAAAATGATTAATAAAATTCTATCGATCAGTTCGCGCTTCTTTAGACGACACACGTACAATATTTCATTTTCATATGCATAAAGATGTACCAAGTAATCGAGCCATTGTACATATTTAATCTTCCACAAAAATTTTTATTTTTGAGTTTAATAGCAACTTAATCGAATAATCTTGCGCACAATGGTCTCGTTATGTTCTCGTTTTAATTTTAATTTTTTTGTATTTATTTCTTGAATATTTTAGATAGCAAGCCAACAATTTCATAGCTGTGTACTGAATTTGCATTGAGAACGCAAATTCGAACCGAATCAGGTTTGATAATGTTGATGAATTCGAGAAATGCTCATTTTTAGGTGAGACATTTACAATCAGAGGGAGCACATTCGTCTGTAATAATACTATAATTTATAATCAAAGTTCAAGCTGATTCATGGAAAATTGAAGAAGAAGAAAAAAAAACAATTCAATTCAATTCAAAGCACATACAGTAAACGAATAAATAACAACATTGTGAACTGTTGATGAAATAAAATTGATTATTAAAGATCATCAAAAGAGACGTTACAGTGGCTATTGTGCTGTTTAAAAATAATGACGGACACCAATAATGGATTTCCGCCAGACGTAAATCCCGAAAATAATCCACGGCCCGATACACCATTAATCAACAACAATAACATCTTTAATACAAATAATAATCGATCAAGAAATAATCAAAATTCGTTGATAAGTGTACGGGATCGTTTGTTTCATGCGCTGTTTTTCAAAATTGCTTTAGCCTATTCGCAAGCGGTACCGGTGTAAGTTTTTGAAATGAAATTTTTTTCTGAATTCGATCAAAAGAATAATAAAAGAAAATAAATTGTTTTTTTATGCTTGTTGCAGGTCGGTGAGACGCTTCATTGAATTTTTTTTCTTATTCAAAGCATTGCTTGGATTTTTTATATTAGTCTACATTCATATAACATTTTCGCAAACGCCGGCAACATGTCTGCAGCATTTGAAAACCAAATGGCCACGTGAAGGCATTTTAAGGTGAACGCTTTTTATTCTTCTTTCTTTCGCACAAAACAATTTCATTAAATCGATGCAAATTATTGTTTATTTTAGAGTGGAAATAATTCGTCTATCGGACAAATCATTTAAGGAAACAATTAAAGATGTTGAATTATCAACGTATCGATCAACAACGAAAGAAGGCTATGTCAGCTTGGATCCGTCAAAACCGTTGCCACATGAATATGAAGAGGGAAAATTGAGTCGATACAATGATAACTTACGGCAAAAAGATGTGGCTGACATGAATACGGAAATCGTTCATAATCCAAATCAAAATATTCAAAATGAAAATGATTCGGAAATGTTGTCACAATATTCGAATGTCAACGATAGTAATTTGATTTTGAACAAAACTGAATTTCGTGAAATATTAATGAATGCATTGAGCAACAATAACAATCACAATGTTACTTCGTCCATCAATTTAGACGAATTTAATAATATTAATAAAACTGATGCAAATGAAATGGATGACAACGTAAATGACAATATTAATCAATTGAATGGCACAAATGGACCGGAAATTGGAATATCTCACGAAAATTTAATATTATCAACCAATGATGCTGATGATTCAAATGAAATGGCTGAAAAAATATCAACAAAACCACTGATTGACACAACAGAAACATCAACCGATTCCATAATCCTTGAAACGCCGGATGTTGACAAATTGTTGAATGGAGGTAAAAAAATTAACAATTCATTCGGCTATCCGAGAGAAATTTTTGGGTACAAAAAGGTTTCGACAAGGAATCGGAAACGTGCATATGTTGAATTTTATTTTAATATAGTGTCGAACCGAATATCCGGCCGCTAGTGTTTCATATCTTTTGATATCTCTTGTCATACATACGATTTCGAAATTTCACAAATAATTATTTGATTTGATTTTCAGTTTGGCCCGAAGAAAACTACATTGTTGAATATTCATTGGAATATGGTTTCCTGCGGCTGTCATCGGCAGCCCGTGAACGTCTTAAAATACCAATAAAAGTTGTTAATTTGGATCCTGATAAAGATAAATGTTTTGGTGATCCATTGAGTCGTTTCATTTTAAAGGAATTTCTCGGATACGACGATTTATTGATGGCATCGGTTAAAGTGCTCGCTGAAGAAGAAAACAATAAAGGCTATTTAAGGTACGCAATGCAAAATCAATAAATTCATTGATCAAGTAATATTGAGTCAAATGAGCATTTTATTCATTTGCTATTGGCTAGGTAGAGGAAGCTTCAGCCCATACCTTCACTGTCTTTTTCGATGCTCCAATAATATCCAATACCCGATATCTTTTAACATATAAACTGAGATTTCATGTGATTCAATTATGTTCGTTGTGTTGACATTGGCGTTTTTTTTTCGTTTTTTTTTTTTTTTGTTTCTCACTTGCACTATCAGCATTTATTTTGAATCCGTTTTCATCTCTGTTTCGCTATTTTTATTGCAGGAATGTCGTGACTGGTGAACATTATCGCTTCGTAACGATGTGGTGGATGGCACGTGGTTCTTATCCAGCTGCATTTTTTATAATGATTTTATTTGTAAGTATCTATTAGATCATGATTGCATCACGGTTGTGAATGTTTAAGTGTTCACGGATTCATTTTATATTCGTTTTTAAATTGAAGACTGTGGCCATTTCCATTTTGCTGCGCTATTCACATCATCAGATATTTGTCTTCATTGGTGAGTTTTCTCAATTTTAATCATTTACCTCTCTGAACATTAGCTCCGTATAAAATTATGTTGGTGAAATTGAATGAATCGACCAAACTAAATTCTTTACCGCATTCAATCCAACAATATACTACATTATTTGAATTGATTTAATTTTATTTGAAATTGTCGACGTCGAAAGCAATATTTTAAAAGAGAAAAAAAAAACAATGACGTCAATATTTTAACAGGGTATCGATGACATTTTTTTGCATTTGATGCGATTCAACAAATGACCGACAACCCATTGTATTAAAACAATATCGTGTTGTAAGCTAATCGCTCTATTTCAAAATATATTCATCATTTTCACACGTATAACGTACAACGTACATTGTACGTACAGCTTTCCATGAATCACAAGAGAATTGCATTTTTTTTTTGTTGGGCTGTATGTACTTGTTTTCTCCTTCACATTCCATTACATCTGACCATTTGTATGCACAGAATGAAAACATTGATCTATTGTCGATTGAAAAAAGTTTTTTGCGCTGTAAATGTGGACTTTCACATTTTGTTATTCACATGACAGACATTCTCGGAAAACGGAAAAATAGCCAAAACAAATTGTGTTGAATTAATCAAAAAACTGAAAACAAACAAAATAAATAAATAATGCACTCAATTCAAATTGAATGAACAATTTTAAACACTTAACTTCTATTTAGGAGACGA
>GL501523.1:984972-1004711 GCA_000149185.1 Mayetiola destructor
AAAGTAGTAGAGAGAGAGAGAGAGAGAGAGGGACGTCGATCGGATCATATTCTTACATTGTATCACATGTGTGTTGATGCCGATGGGATGATAGTACTTAGATTTATATTTCAACAACAATTCAGCATATGATTTTCGGTTTTGACGTTTCGATGAAATATTATCTCAATTTTGGCAACTGACATATCAACCAAATAAATTGTAACCTTAGACGTACATGCGTTCACGAGGTTTCAAAGTGATACCAAAAATGTAATGAATTAATTCAAAGAATCGCATTGTTGAAGCAAAAGACATATCGTTTATTTTTCATTCCAAAAAAAAAAAGAAAGAAAAAAAAAGGAACAGAGAGCCAAAATACCGTGCTGACTATGCATACCGATGAAAAACATCCCATTTTGTGGTTGGCTAAATCGGTCGGTGTGTGATGGTGTTTCATGTCAATAATAGTTGACAGGCCACGCGCAGTTTCCCTTTTCATTTAGATCAATTTTCCGTGGCTCGTTGAGCTGCCATCCGATTACACTAGAATGGAATTGAAAATATACGCTCACCGAACACACCGAAAACACACACTGGAACATTTGGAAACAAAAACAGATAGAAACACCATCAAAAAGTAAACATAGAAGGAAATAAATCTGTTTAAGTGATGACCATACGAATGATTCTTGTATTTTGTTGATAAAAGTCAAACATATTGGAAATTTGTCTCGATGTATAAACAAATGCAAACAAAAATTATATTCACCTCATCCCATCCATTAGAATATGTTATTTTATTGCGTGAGTATATCGACTTGAATCATCCGACCACACCATAAGCGCGTATTCAATGCTTTTAGTCTAAATGTCACATGGAAATAGACGATCGAAATAAAAACGATGGCAAAAAAATAAATGAACAAGGGAACATTCAAGATTCAAGTACTATTTAAATGAATGCCGATAGCAAAAGAAGGGCAGAAAGAAAGAATGAAAGAAAAAATGTGGCCAACGTTGTTAAACGAGTATGGATTTCATTCATTCAATTTCCAGCACATGTCAAGCAAAAATAAAAAAAAAAGAAGGGAAAGAAAGAGAGAGGAGGGAAGGGGCGGTTGGGTAAAGGAAAAAACATCCATTTATACCGATCCCAACCGAATCAAGTGAACGGTATTTCATTGTCCAATCGCATGGGCTTAAATATCAGTTTGAAAACAATCAAAGCATTTCGTTTTACGATGAACTGTGATACAATCATCGATATTTTTGCTTGAAAGGATATTCGTAAATGATATGCGCGTGTGTATATGGTAGTACAAAGACACTATTACACCGAACAATGGTCAGGTGATCCATCAACGTCAAGCTGTTATGTATTTTGTTACAGAGACAGAAAATGAATCCGTGCAAATAGCCGAAATCTGAATGCAGAATGTGAAGAATCAGCGCCGGTGTGCTAAAAGTAGACAAGAAAAAGAGAAAAAAAAATGAGTGGTAGGTCAAGCAAAACCATATATGCTGTATGCTACACATATTTTTATGGCGCAAATGATATGTTAGATACGATAAATTTGAAAATCCCTACACTTTTATTAAAATCAAATTGAATCGAAACGAAACGAAACGAAACGACCGTTGGCGATTTTGAAAAGAAAATCGTTCGATTCTTTTCGAGTAAACATCGGACCGTCATGATGTAGATTGATTTTCATTTTATTTTTTTAAAAAAAAAAGGTGAAAGAATCAATTTGAAACAAAAAATTCCCCAGCCTCGTAATGGTATGGCATGCAAGTTAGAACACAGGACGGATAGAATAAGCGCATGTGTGAAGCGTGTGTTCCCTGGAGCCAAAATGCTTCAAGAAGGAGCGCTCCTAACACTAACGCATCGTAAATTTTTTTCGACAGCGGTTATTTTTTTGTAGGCATTTGAATGAAACGTCAAACTAAAACTTCATCATCCATCATTTTACATTCAGCACTTCAGTGCATTGGAACTTTTAACGCTGCGCTGCGCTCTGTCATGGAGCGCGCCTCACTAGAGCCGCTTCCAAGACCGTTCTTTTGGCAAAAATTCAGAGAGTCACGCTTCGTATATGCGCAAATTCTATCCCTGGTACAAAGTATCATCATCGATATTTGATAGTGTACTGTGTATTGTTGGTTGAAAAACCATTCCAACATAATCGAATTAATATGTTCGTGCTCAATTTGTGGCAGTGGTATGCCAACTAACCACAATCAATTTGAACCACTTTACGCATATCATTTCTTTGACATTTGTTTGTTCACGGATTAATTCTTAAAAAAGCAAATATAATTAATGGTTTTGATGCAGCATCGCTCGATCAAGACTAAAATGATGGCTCACGAAATGCAAATCACACAAACTCATACATAACGTACATGACGCTTCCATTTACGCTCACAATCCACTGAATATGAAACTGAATGATATTCCCCCTCCCCCCTACCCCCCTCCCCAAAAAAGAAAAATTCCGTACTTTGTCGACTTTGCACTTGATAACAATGAATTCAACTGAAATGCTTGCTCCATTCTGAATAAATATACAATATAAAATGATGCCATCCTCATTCACCATGGTGTTCAACATTCAACGCAAATAACGAACGGTAAAAGGAACATTTTCGTTAAACTTTTCGAGAATCATGAGCATTATTCATGAATATTTGTCATTTTGCGTTTATTAACCAATTAGCAATTTCAAATGATTCAGTATCAAACGATATGTTTATTTGCTGAACTATCAAAAACTCAGCAAGGCGTTCCTCTCAACTCTCAAATCTTAACTTTAGGAATTCATTAAATTCAATTTCGGCGCGAAATACTTCTCTGCTGATTGCGGGAAAACGAAATGCATTAGTTAAAATGGAATCAAAACTTTCACCTTTCAACCCTTTGAACCTTCAATCGTCACATTGCACATAGAAATTGGAACATATTCGTGATAATTTTGAGAATGTGTCAAAATCAGATGACCCATGAAATTTGTTTCTTGTTTTTTTGTTTTTTGGTTTTCTGAATTGTGCCTTATCAGAGGGTTAAAAGTAAATGCAGTCGAATACAAATTGAAGGAATACATGAAGAATAACAAAATTAATCTCAATATTTAAATGGTACAGCGCATTCAATTGTGTAACAATTCACAGTGCATTAGTTGAAATCGGTTTGAGATCTGAGATGTCGGTAATGATGCAAAGTGAGTGGCACTTGTTTCGATGGCTTTCAATAGTGAGAACAATAATCTGATTGTTGGTGAAATTATTCATTGTGGTGATGAAGCGACTATAAGTAGCTGAAAACAATTATAAATTTATTAAATTAGAAGAAAATGATTTTGTTTGCATAATACATTTCACAAATGCATCCGCCAAATTTTCGTAAAGTATATAGAACGTCATCCGCAGCAAAACTAAGTTAACAAATAGATAATAATAAATTCTATAAATTATCTGATTATCTGTGTGCACTCATACATCACACACACACACACACACACAGTACTACTCAATATTTTCTTCATTTACGATGTTCGAATAGGTTTTGATGAGCTCTTCTTGTAATCGCCCAACTGCCACAACATAAAAAACAAAACATTTCAACATTATTCTAAGAATAATTGATGGGTTCATGGTCGAGTGTTGAAAGTCGGCAAAATAATATCTCAAGTGTTGCCATTATTTCGTCAATTATTTTATTATTTAATTCTTTGAGAATGAAACTCTATGCATTTACTTGCAAAAAGCATGAGAACATTTCTTAAATTTGAATTGCTGAGGATAAATATGGGACTTTTAATTTCCATTGAAGTGATTGTCTTTGGAAAAAAACGTCAGCAAAAATGTCCTCCAAAATATCTACAATGCTTGAAAGACGATCATTGAAATCGAAAAATGAAGTCCCATATTTATTCTCAGCGATTCAATTATATCTGGTGAAGTGCCACATGCTGTCGAGTTTTGATGTGAACCGAAAACAATAACAAGCTATTAAAATTCTCATGAAATTGGCAAAACGAGGCGAATGAAAAATGGTGAAGTGAAAATAAGGATGTAAGAAAAAATATAATAATTATCATCATCATCATCATTGTTGAATCTTGTTCCGCACGCACTTTCAATGACGATATTCATGATGCGAATATTTTCAAAGAAAATTGCCTTAAAAAAGAGCAGGTGGTGCGCTGTGTATAATCATGTGATATCATTTCATCATCAACAATCATTTCCGACAAAAGAAAAAAATTAATCCATCATGTGCCTAATTGGCGAGAATGTAATTCTGACTTCTGACATTTGTAAACATGTATTGGATGTAAATCAAAGTATATGAATTTATTGTATATTTCATGTGTCGATTGCTCTCTTCTGGAGTGTTTATAAATTCCACTATATTATTTATTATTTATTTACTAAAAATTTGTTATATTCCTTTATTTTCACAAATTTTTCAGTGGATTTACTTCAGATGCTTGAGTTCAATGTTTCTGTGCGATTTCCAGCAGCTTCACTGTTCACGGTTATTTTAGCTTTATGCGGTAAGTAAATTAATATTGGTCTCTTCCACGACAAATCATAATTTCCGCTTCGAGATTTTTCTTTTTCGAAATTTATGTTTTTGTTCGAATGAATGTTTTCGAGCAACGGGTCCATCAAATGAGATTTGTCATTTTTTATAATTTTATGCGTATGGTTTCATGTAAACAAAGCGATAGGTTGACAAAAATGTTTTTCCCTTTTCTCTGTCATCATTCAGTAGCTGGTTGAAATAAAACAATTCTATTTTGAACGGATGCCAGTGCAATCGAGAAAAAAAGTGTCTACAAATGTTTCATCAAGCAATTCTTCTCCGAAATTGGCGTACAGAAAGCTTACAAACAATAATCGTTTATACAACTTTTTTTTCCTTTTTTATTTTTCATTTTTTTTTTGTCAAAGTTTTCATGTTTTCAATCGTTTTCATTTCTATTTTCACTCACAACCAAAGCCGAAAAATGAAAGGGGAAAACAAATGCAGCCACATAAAGTTCTTCGACACGGATTTTTTTTAACAAAAAAAAATTATATTTTTGTTTGTTGTCGTTGTTGGCTCTCTTCGTTCGTTAAGTTGTTCGAAAAGTAGTAAACAAAATTTTTTTACGTGGATCTTCATTACCTGTACTCTGTGCTCAAAATCACAATACTTTCATATTTCAATAAGGTTCGCAACAGCGTTAAAAATTAATTGCTATTAAAAGTTTTTCGGATAGTTTTAAATGTGCATGTGTGCGTGTATGTATTCCAACGATTCACAATCCACAATCCATTTACGATATCCGGTTCGTATAGTTTGCCCAATATGCTAAGTTAATAAAATTAAAATAGTAGCTGAAGGTAAACAAACGAGCTTAAAATAACTTTTGACTTTTGAAACTGAAAAGAATTCAGGCTGTAATATCGGCATGATTTGACATCATCATTTCAAAAAGTGATTGAACGGACAAATGCTCTATAATGTCTATAATAATAATGAGACAAAAGCTAAGACAATCAATCATATACATATTGAAAGATTATCCGAAGTGGCTCAAAACAGTTTTTTTCATTTTCTCTTTGATAAAATGGGAGAGCTTTTGCTGTTTATGTACATTGCACATAATATTATGTATATTTGATAAAAATAAAGTGAACTGACCACTTGTACAGGAGTCAGATTTGAATCGCTGAATAATAAACACAATGATTGAATGGATATATATATATATATACAGTATATAAAAGTACAAGATCAACTATACATATACATATACACATTTACCGATCAGCAATCAGTTCGAAATTGAACAATTTTGATTAATTTGTGAATGGTGGACGTTCATTTGAATTTCATCAATAGTCATTAATTAAAATGAATAAATTTGTACCGGAATCTGCATGCACGTATGACGTATGTCGCATGCACTTATGAGCTAATAAACAATGGGCAATTATTTGAATTTCATTTGATCAACACTCAATCGATACCGCAGCTCAATTATCTTATATTTTGAGTGGATTGTTTTTTTATTTTCTGTTGCTCAAAGGCTTCGAGCTGTTAATTTTGGGAAAACGAATCTCATACATTGAATTATTATTATCATTTTTACTGCACATTATACAATGTTGAGCTTATTTTCAGAAAACCTCAAGCAAACATTGCATCACATAGATAACAAATGATGCATGAATTTGTTGAGTTTGTGTATTCAGATAATTTACAATTATCGGCATTAGTTTTGCATTTTATTTTTCATCCTGAAATTGGAATAACAATCAATTGTTGTGTGCCTCATCCATATGATGCAAAAAGTTCGCGAATCTCACTAAATCAATGGAATCAATGGCACTTGCCAAACCATACCAAATCAAATCAACATGAAGTAATTTCATTTTGAATTATAATTTATTCATTGAATAATTCAATATTGATTGTTTGTGGACATATTACGTATGAGGGTTTCTGTGTATTTTTGGTTTTATTTTCCATTTTCCCTTTCGAGGTCAACTTATGGGATGGTAAATTGGCAAGTCAAAATAGAATAGAATATCATTTGAGGTGATGATATCGTTGACCGGTAGATTTTTATCCCTTCAAACTTTTATTATTCATCGGAATCAGATTATCATCATGGTTTCTGATGATAATAATAATTCGGTTGAAGTACAAATCAGGAATGAAATATTATTTATTGGGACAATGTTGATTATCATTGGAAATCACGAAATTATTCGAATTTCGAATCAATATTTAAATAGTTTATTCATAGTATGCAAAATTTAATGGAAACCAAAGCAGAAAATTAAAACGAACGAACGAATGGTTGTGGTTCCATTTGATCATCATTGAATTGTAGTTTAGTTATGAAATAACATAAAATATAGGCATCGGCTGAATTTCGGTCTGGTGAAGCAATCTTTTCTTCTTCAGATTATTATCTATCAACGGTCGTCGAACTGATCAAATTATTATTTATATGTTCGACGTGAACTCACCATTAACATTTGCATCAATGATAGAATTGCGGTTATTGTATTGAATGTATTTTATCTATTTCAAGGGGTGAAAATAATTAATGAATCTACATTTTCTTTTGAGCATCTAATTAAATGAAGAAGCATTCAATTGCGAACGTTCGTGAGACAATATGACATTTTTTTTTAAATGTCAAAATTTCATGATCAAATATATGTAGATTGATTGACATGTGAGAGGATGCACACAATACACGATTCGCATCGTTTATCTTTCTTTCCATCCAAATGAAGCTTTTCCGGAGCGAATAAATGTTGAAATAATAATAATAAATTTTGTAATCTTATGCCATTTTGAGTGTTGTTTTCATTGCACAGCATCGCATTGCATTGCATCGCAGCGAATCTCATCTTATCGCCATTATTCTGGCATGAATATCGAATATTCAAACAATCAAACTTCAATAAAGTTTTTCGTTTTCCCATTCTAAGATGAAACAAACCGAGGATAAAAATAACAAATCAAAAATAACAAACAAATATTGCTCAACGACAAAACAAAAAAAAAAAAAAACAATATCAGCGACCAATGGAAGTGAAAAAGGAAAATTGAGGAAGGGAGAAAGCAAATGTACTATGAGCCATGAGCATAACAGCCACGGAAAACCATGCGAAATACGAAATGAAATACAATTGAATAGAAAAAAATCAGCAAAAACTTTTTTACATTCCTTTGAATGAATTGTATTCAGCTCTCTGTTCAGATATCACGAATATGCATATAAATATGAATATTTTCTGTACGTCGATATTGTACAAATGTAATTCGAGGAATTTTTCTCCATTCCGTGTTCGGTGTTTGATTTCATATTCAGATTTTTTATTCGCTATGCGCTTCGCGTTGTGAAGCACAGAGCATTTTTTAATTTTTTTTATTAATTTTTTTGAAAAAAAAAAACACAGAAAAACTCCAGAATCTGAATGGAAAATTGACATAAAATTGAACGATTCCACAGTCAAAGTTTGTATCAAAATGAAGGAAAAATTGCAAACATAAATAAACTGTACGAATCCGAAGAATTTTCTGATGAAGATTACAAATGAATGGAAGCAAAATATTCTGCCAAATTTAGCATCGAAACGAAATCGAAGAAGAGAAGAAAAAAAAACCCGTTGAACAATTTTCAAATAACTTTATACAAATGAATATTATTATTTAATAAGTCCTTGGCTCTTGATTCATATTATTTTGAAATTCTTATGTATGCGACAACAATAATAATCGATGGACAAAAAAATATTATCTATCGTACGAAGAGCGATCCTTATCCGCTGCTATTCTAACAAATGAAAACAAAATCAATGAACACAGAATAAACGATGCTCTGAGTGACTTTTTCAAAGAGATTCTCATTTTCTGAGCATCGATTCTCTTGATTCCGTAGGATGGGCATTGGTTTGAAAAATAAAATATATTTTCGAATCACAATTACAAATCCATTAATGCGTTCGATTGCTTTCACATTGGATTTGCAGAAATATTGAGATGTTTGTGTGTTAAATGTTTTACACATTTTCAAAAGTCCACAATGGATGCCGGCAAAGAGATCCAAAAAAACATTGAAGATGGGGTGAATTGGTATCGCATTTTAGTGTGCAAAATACACTTGAAACGACAACATCACAATAATTTTGCCATGAGCATAAATATTTATTGTGTATCATCCGTCATTGGATGTCTATAGTCCATGTTAGCCTGAATTCGATTTAACTCCAGCTCTTCGTCACTCTCCTCCGCTTATACCGTTACATATGTTTTGTGGTTGCATTTATTATTATGTTCAAAATGCATAAATATATTTTATACTTGATTCCACTTCATAAATCTGTTGAGTATAATATGGATTGACTGGCGTGGTATGTTTATCTGTCTATTCGTCCGTATTGATTTCGTATAGGTGTCTTTTAATATTTTGTTTGAGATGTGTTTTGTGATGATACAAACCCCGGATTTCTGTCCCTTACGTATTTTATTTTCATTCTTTCGGCAAAAAGTAATTTGATTTTTCAGTTTGCCTTGAAATAATATTGTATTTAGTTCCATTTTCATGAGCACTGCGATAGATTTCGATCTTCGATTATATTGGTGCTCATGTATAGCATAAAATGACAGAGGAAAACACACGAATGGGAGCAAGCAAAACACATGAACGACGAAAGAAAAAAAAAATAATAATGCATTTGATGAAAGATTAATCGCAAACAGTACGAACATCGAAAAGCAAAGTAACATGTTAAGAGTTGATTTTTATGTTGTTGGTTAAAAAAGATCCGTTTCAGCCATTTCCTGTTAGTCAATGATGAAACGACCAAACCAACCGAAGTGTATCGATAAAAATGAAAATTATAGCATTGATTTAGTGGAAAATTGAATAAAATATAAACCACACACCAATCGATCGATACAGATTTAACCGATTCGCCAATTCAAACCCAAACCCAAGCATATGAATGAAGGACTCAATCAAATGAAATGAATTATAACGGCGACCATTTTCATGATTTCGATGTTGAATTTAACGAGTTTTAAAATAATTTTTTCATTTCTCTTTCCTCATTTTCGAATGCTATCATATAAAATTGCAGTGGCAAACACTCAATGGGCTCACTTTGCATAAAAGTTTTATTAGGAAAAGCATTCTGAATTTTCGCCAGGAGACGATGAAGAAACTAGAGATCCATTAAATGTGGTTCGATGAGGTCTCTATGGATGACTTTGCCTTATAATATGCTTTGGATGTGCGAAATGAGACCTGCTTTAACTGCAACGAAAATGAAAAAAGAAATAAATAAATGTGTGTTTGTATTTGATACGATATGAAATGAATGGGAAGAGAGATGGAGGAGCGTTTCGCATGAAGGTCCAAAAAGAAAAAAAAAAATAACAAATGTTATCCAAAACCTGCATTCGCTAATACAGACTATTGTAGAATAATAGCTTCAATTTCCTGTTCAAGAAATGTAAATATCCCAAAGGCATCCAAAATAGATTCTAATTTTCAAATTAAGACGCAAGTCAAGAGAAACGTATTTCACAGTTCTTAATCATTTTATCAGTGGAATTGAAATCAAATTTATATTGTAGCAAAAAAGAGAACAATTAATAAAACGAGATATATCATAAAAATGAACTGATAAGCGAACATATTAATCACTGAAAAATTGTAAAAAAAAACAACAACATCGTTTCTAATAAGCTCATTTTTCTGTCCACACAACCAGCACTTTTTGTGTGTATGCGTTGAGTGTGTTCGCGATATGCTTTGACTTTGAATGTATTTCATTCAATCAAAGTAAAAATATCAAAGAACGAGTCCCCATTTCGATGGCACATAATACAGAGAGAAAAGAAAAATTCAAAAGGAGAATAAAAAAAAACCAGAAATAAGAAGAAAATAGAAAAGCTAGCTTTTCGTTGATGTGAAGACTCTTTTTGATGTGGTTGGATCTTCTAAGATGTCCCGCTCTCAAAAGAATTCTTCAGTTTCGTTTGTTGGTCTCCCTTCTATTTTTTCGTTTGTTTCATCTTCTATTGGTTTTCTGCGCTGGAAAAGATATCTCCGGATTTCTTACTTCTGTTTGATTTATATGAAAGTGTGTTTTAATGAAACCACTTATTATAAAATAGAAGAATAAGAAGAAGAAGAAGAAGAAGAAGAAGAGGAAAAAACGAATATAAGAGAATATTACCATTTCAATGCTATTTCGTATTTATTCGTCAATTTGTTCGTCATTCATTTTCCAATTCATAGCTAAATAGAAAACCTATTTAGCGCATCTCACTTATTTTGGTCGGTATAAAAGTGAAAACTGATATCATGATTTCCGTTTGATTTCCATGGTTTTGTGTCGATTATCCACTTCTTTTCCAAGTTTGAGAAGGAACCAAAAAAAAAAATAATACTGTGAACAAAAGCCCATAGACAAGATTAAAAAAAGCGAGATGAGGAAAGAAAAAAGTCTGAGCTTGACTGGACTCAAATTATTATGTTGATTTGCTCTTTTCTCCTATTCTTGGGCTGTGTTTTACGTTTTACCGATTCGAAAAAAAAAAATTCTTCACATTTTCATCCCAATTTGATTTCCGTTGATTATTATTCATAATTTCATTCTGCAACTGACTGCACTATGAGCAGTGCACCGTTCACAGTACACAATGTACTTCGTTTGGTCTTCAATTTATTTTCGATAGAATTGTGCAAATACATACAAATCCAATGTTGGACAGGATTTGAAGTGGGATTTTGACGGGATTTAAATGCAGAGAGCGTCATTGTTTTTGACATTCAATTCATTCTTGTTTATTTTCTTCCATATTTTTGCAAATTTTTCATTTCGGCTTTTTTTCTTTTTCATTGACTGAGTGAACGAATGGAACAAACGGAAACGCATAATGATCGGTGAATTGATGGGCAATCATGATTCCCATTCGAGATGATCATAAAGAAAGGTCGCCATCAAAATTTCAATTGAAAATCTTCTTCTTAAAAAAATATTTAACACGCAACAATAAGATAACAAATAATCGAACATTTCAATAAACATGTCATAGAGTCACAAAACCCCACAATTGCCACATAGAAAATAAACTGTTATGTTTATTCATCTTCAACTTGAATACATAGTTATCATTGGTTTGTTTCTAAAAAGTGGAAAAACAGATCATATTTTCCATACACCCTCTTCACCACAGACCACAGAACGACGATCTTTTTTTCGAATTCAATCGATCAAATTATGAAAAAAAAAACATTAAAATAAATTCCTTATTGCGGCCAACGAGTTAAATCGTACCTCACTCGTACTGAACTTGAACTATTTTTTGATGTACGCTGCCTTCAGTTTGGGAGACAGAGGATTGGTGTCTTCGGCAAATGCTATCCCTGTTTAGTCCGTCTACTCAAATCATAAGTACTACATTATATTTTTTGGACAATCATATTTGTTTCGAACGAAAATAGTAAAGCACCTCCGGTGCATAAAAAAAAACTGAAAGAAAAACATTGATAACTGTCATGAACAACGTAATTGGAAAATATCACTATTTTTTCACAAAGCAAAAATCCTGAAAAAACACAGCGAAGAATCAAATATTTGGCCAATCCATTCCTTCGGCACATTTGCACCAAATTCGTGGTAAAAAACGAATACCGCACCAGAAGATAAAAACAAAACGATAAAAACATGAAGCGACGAATGATAAAGAACAAAATCAAAAAGTCCGAACATCAAACGAATACGAAAATGAGATCCTCCCTTATATCGTATATTTTATAGAAGATATACATACGTTTTCATAGAAATAACATGCATTTCTATATACAACTGAAAATTTGTTCGAATAGCGAGCGAAAAAAAAAAATCTTAAGCGTTAAACGGAACGAAATCAATCTCTATTTCTTGGGGATGTTAAAGTTTATTTCTTGTTTTTTCGTTATTTGTTTGCAGTTAGCAAACGAAGTTTTATATTTGATTTCTCGGGTTATTTTTTGAGCTTTTTCTCACTCTATCATGATTTCCATTGGATTCCTGTTGCGTCGAGTTTTTCGATTCGGTTGATCGTTAATATTGTTTGAAATGTCAGTTTTTCTACGGTTTTTTTTTCTTTCCATTTCATATAAAAAAATATGTAAAGGGTGAAATAAAATAAAATGCGTGAAATAAATGCGTGAAATAAAATAAAATGCGTGAAATAAATGCGTGCCAATAAATGTGCAATTTGTTCTCAAAATCAATGAACCGAACAAAAAAATGAAATGTTTCACGACTCGCCACTCGCCATTCTTGATCTCATCAACCATTTACCTAACACTTTCGGCGTGGCCTCAACCTTTTTCTGTTTTACATTAACAACGAAAACGTGTATTTATTGTCTCAAAAAATTAATAAAAGAATATTTGAATTCTACGAATTTATATTTTCGCATTTCGAAATGCGCATAAAATAATATATCGAGATTCAAACTTTTTACATTTGTATTTTTATTCAATTTTTCCCTTTTCCGATTCGGTTGTCATGTATCAGTGCTATGGCAACTGAATCATAGCTCATAGTTCACTTTGTTTATTTTGTATTTCGGTAGCTCTTCTTATGAAATGAGTTGATATCGATGAAAATTTCGCCGGTTTCTAAATAGCGTGCCAGATAACGAAATTCGGGACCAGGTATCCTAAATTCAAAATACCATTGGAATGATGGCTGCCTATTGTTATTTTTTATCAATTTAATTTTTGTTTCGTTTGAAATATTGGTTTGGTTTCGTAAAATTAGCCGCTAATTGGCTACACGATCAAACACAATTTATAAACTAATGAACATTGTTGTATCAATTAATTTATTTCATTGATCGTTGGTTGATTTCAACCACAAATAAATAATAATTGAGAAAATTGAATAAAATATGTAACACAAATACGAATGAAATGCAAAAAATTCTCGCACACAAATTGGCGGTCTCGTCTCTCCAGAAAATCAAAATGAAAATAAAATTTGTCTTTCAATTAACAAAATTGAGAATACCATTTGAGTTTTGAGTGGTAGAACATGAAATAAAAGCAAGCAAATAGGTTCAAAGGCACCACCCGTGATATTATTTTATGTAATAGCATTTTAATAGAATATTTGAAATAATTAATTTACATCGGAATCGATATGAATATGCCAGATGCCAGGAGGCCCACAGGAGTAATATATTGCTCAAAGTAAGGAGTAGTAAGGAGTAATATATTGCTCATTGATCACATAGTGACCCCATTTCATATACATTTTATAACAAACAATTCAACTTTTAAGAAATGTGAGAATGCATTCAACGAAGGGGAATCATGTCATTTCCAAAACCAACGGAAAGCATTTCGTTTCGAAGGAAGAAAAACAGGAAGGAAAATAATTTAATGCAAAACAGCTTACATTCAGCGAACAGTAAACATCATATATATTTTTGTGGCAAATTCATACTAAGCATATGCCCACATCGAACTCATACCTCATACTTTCCAAACTCAATACTCCATACTTCAACCGCTCAGAAGAAAAGATGTTTAAGATTTGGTTGGCAAAAATGTTTTTGTGCAATTTCATTTCATAAATACTCAATTTGTTTAAGTATTTAAAGACAATAGAGAATTTGCACCAATGTTACGGTATGAGATGACATGACGACCTTATTGTCAACCATCAATAGACTCTTCAACGAGTCTGACAATACATAAAATACTTGTACTTTTGTAAGAGAGAAAATGTTTTGCAACCTGTAAATTAGGACAGCATATCAATTGTTGAATGTTGAATGTTGAATATATAGTATACTATATGTATAAAGTGTACGACACGCTCCATTGTCATTGATATATATAGCTGGTGCGTTAGATGTTCAACATTCCTTCGTATTTGGTAACTCGCATCCAACATACAAAATACAATCTTTCTTCTTTTATTTTGTTGATGTAAAATGTGTAAAGGCATCATCATCATATCGTACACGATACACTAAGACACAATATATGTCTGCAATATATTTATTTATGCAGTCAAAATATTTAATGTCAATTTCGATTCGTTTGGCCCAATCAGCGAGCAGTTTCTTATTATGGAGTTTATTTTTATTTAAGGCAAGAGAAAGAAAAAGAGCTGAGCATCATCGAATGAGGAAAACTGAATAATTTAGAAAATATGCACATGACTGTGCTATTACGGATGGTGAATAATCGAATGTATTATGAGAGGCGTATATTTTTAAATGTTTCTACCCCAAAAATCACCTTCAAGAAAAAAAAGACAAAAAAAATGAAGAGCTCACTTTTTTTGGCAAATTTGTAGGAATTTTCTTGAATTCATAATGAGCAAATCGTTCATTTTTCCTATTAAATTCAATATGCTCTTTTTTTTTATTTTTTACCATCGCCTTAATTAATTAGCACTCATTAAACTCAATTCAAAAAAGAAAAGAGGAAGCATTCAGTTAAAGGTTTTCTCTGAAAAAGGTCGCAAAATGGATTCGATTCTGTGTCCTATATGCGGAATGGCATAAAAAAAAGCGGAAAAATAAATTTCAATAATAAGAACAAGAATGAGTTGAGAGCATCGAGTTAAAAATCATTCAAGATAAAAATGTGTTTTGGCTATTGAAGCATTTATAGTTGCTCAATTCACATGTGGATGAGCTTGTATATAAGATAATACATACAAGTAGGACATGTATGAATTATATACAATATGCACATGATGCATAATGCACAGCAAAAGACATTCATTTAATTTAATAATGTAGATGGTAGATTGTGGATGCAACCAAAACCAAAGATGGTTTTAATCAACCAGCATAATTCAATGAAATAATCACATGAATAACAAAATAGAAGATTTTCACTTGTGAATAAAATTGATCATAACATACTGTTCAATATTCAATAACAACAATGGTACACCAACAGTGATAACAATCTATGCATGCAAAGTGTCCATTTTCAAAATAGTCAACAGCCAACTGGCTATATATTATTAAGTACAAAGTTTCGAATTCAATTGATATTCTCAAGACTGAAAATGATTTGATTTTTCTCTTGTTTCCCTTTTTTTTTGTTCATATATTTCTCTATATGATGACATGAATGGCATACAAGTATAAGTGTACGTATATGAGCGATAAGTGCGCATTAGTGTCACATTGGATCACATATATATATAAGCGCAAAGATTATTAGCCACATCCATTTAAATATGATCGAGCATAATTTTCAACATCCAATTCATAAATACATAGTAATGATATTTGATTATATTTCAGTAATTTAACTCCATCGCTGGAGCTCTAACTAATGCATCCAAAGCGTAACGGCATCGAATAAGAATCTTATGAAAAATTATTACAGTTATTACACATAATATTATTTTCTCAATGTTTTTATGAAATGAATAGAGAAAAGTCAACGATATTATTTGGCTTTTGAAATTGAAACAAACAGTACGTACATTCGAATGAGAAAATGAGAAAGAAAAAATTTGACTAAACAACAAATGAATATTGAATATGTAGCATGCAAAATAAATCTTTTGATAAATATATAATATATTGATAACAGAGCAGATTTGATTGAAAAAGTATCGTGTGACCAAAGTCAAATTCAATGACACACAACCCCTAAATCAGATTGAAAAATTGGTGAAACGACGACAAGAAGAAGAAGAAGAAAAAAAGAAGAATGAAAAGACCATTCGCTTTTTGTTCGAATTCCAAAAATGCTTATGAAAGAAAGGGAACGAGAAGACATGGCTCCAAGCTCTAAGGTGATTGTTGAAATGAATATTATGAATGTATCAAATTTAGATGAAAGTGATACAATAACCAGTATGAACAATGAACAATGCTCCCTTCTACACATTGTGCACATTTTACATCATTGAATGTTGAAAGTTATCATAAATAGAAACAAAGAGCAAAAATAAAAAGGAAAATTCAACATCAAACCAGACTTTTGTTTATTCGATTGAATCAATACAACAAACAATCGACAGAAATTCAGCGATCAGATTCTCTTCCTTGATATATAGTTCATAGTTTATAGTCCAAATACTTGCCACTTGCCAAACAAAACATTCAAATAGATTATTATATTTTATGAAGGAAATATTTGTCTAATATGTCATTCTGTAATGATTGCTTGGCGTAATAATAAGCCATGATAATTGTGACCACAAAAGCAAAACAAATTGCAAAGAAAGAAATGCTGACAAAGATTTGAAAACAAACAAAAAAAAAATGAAAAATGCAATCAATGGCGTCACTATAAAATAAAATAAAATAATAATCTTCATATTTGTAACGATATCATTCGCCCCTTAGGAGTTACATCCATACACTACTAACAGGATATGCTATCATCGATAGTATGACATAATATACGTCATTTTCTTCGGTATACCATAGTGGTCTGCATATGGTCGTCAATATTTGTGGCCGTCCGGTTTCTGATTTTAAGAGCCGGCGTTCTGGAATCAATGCCAAACCATTTAAAATGCTAAAAAATGCATTATTATTAAGTGGCCGGCCGTTAGCTTGTTCGGCCGGCCTCGGACGGCCACACAGATGCCACTCGGTCTCGGGTCACGGACCGCGGCCGGCAACGGTCAAGAAAAATGCAATCTGTGCAGACCCCTAGTATACCATTAAGCAAGCAACAGGGTTTTTTTTTGTCTCGATTTCATTTATTTATATGGATGGAGTATGGTCGATTTCTATTGCAGTTAAGCCATTGTCAGTTGTCATCATCATGAATATTTTTTACAAAAACTCGGTTGCTAACTGAAAAATCAAACAAAACAAGAAACACATAATTATTTGAAATAAGAATCACAGACAGCACAGATATGAGTGTTGAGTGTGTCGGAAAAGAGAAAACTAAACAGAAATTTCTAAACTAGGTAAACACGGCCGTATTGTATCAAAAATTTCCATTTGTTCATAGTTCATAAATAATATCCGGAATGAACTTCACAATGTTTGTATTGTGCCAATAATTTGTTGACATTTCGGTTCAAATAATAGCGATGATCATACTAATCAATAGTCAATGGTCAATAATGATGTGCAAAAATTGTATATATGAAATGTTTTGTATGTTCTCGTATCAATGCTAATTTGAGATGATATTCAAAAAATGGAGATATTTCCGTTCAGAAATACATACGTACGGCGACACTGTACGCCAATATCAAATTATATTATCCATGACGCCCAAAATATATTCTCTTTGTGCGAATATGTTTCGTCATAGTAATTGGACTGTCGCAAAATGGTGAGTCACATCATATTACAATAAAAATAAATATAGAATATTGTACAATTGTAAACAGTAAGGGCTAATCAAATTGTACACTTGAAAATAAATAATAATCCAAATTATTATTATGATTTTGAATAAATTTTCAACCATAGATTTTTGTTGAATTGGTGGTTTGAGTTTTGCATGAAATTCATTTCATGTGACATTAATGGAAAATGTGCCGTACGTATGTAGAATAAGATTCGCATAAAATATGAGACATCGGCGTGAGTTGTAAAAAAATAACAATGTTTATGCATGGATGTAGTTGCCTCCAAAGTCGCTCCAAAAATTAACGTGGGACTTTCAACCATTTTGTAGATGGTACACTACAAGGCATTACAGAATACTACAATCTGAACTGAAATAGTAGA
Organism: Mayetiola destructor; assembly: GCA_000149185.1. Taxonomy (NCBI): domain Eukaryota; kingdom Metazoa; phylum Arthropoda; class Insecta; order Diptera; family Cecidomyiidae; genus Mayetiola; species Mayetiola destructor. Next base: position 1,003,223 of record GL501523.1, read on the forward strand.
TTGTTGTTGTTGTTGTTGTGGTTGCAGGCCACTTGTGTTTGGCTCTTTATCGACGACCCTCTTATCTATACAACACCATCAATTTGGAGCATAGGAAATTCCAATTGTTCGAATTATGAAGTGATGTTGATTGAAATTTATATAGGCATATGCACAGTATACCAAATATGGAAGCGGCATCCTTTATTGTCTATGTGCGGACTGAATGTATAAAATGTGCATGAATTGGTCAAAAATTTTCGAAATAAAAAAAAAACAACAACAGAATTTATCGCTTTGCATAATAATCATATGATTCCATTTTAAAATGTTCGTAGAATTCAAAACTATCGTATTTCGATATTGTGAATCGAATAAATCAGTTTAATGAATAACAATACCTTGATTAACATATTTTGGGTGGTTAGGATGCTCCGAAAATTGTTTATTTTTCGTAATAACGTATAATTCGGTATACCGAAACAAGTTTGTAACGTTTGCAATGATTATTTTTTTTTTCATGAAAATGGATCAAGCCCACAAAAGCGATTCACCTTTTTAGTTAGGAACATAGGCACACAAAAAAAAGAAGTCACCCAACAAATTAACTGTAAACATTACATTAAACATATGTTTGGTGCACAGATTTTCCGAAAATTTGAAATTTGCTAGAAGAAGGGCTGATTTGGTTCGATTTGGACCATTTGCAATAGGAAATGTGTGAAAATTGTGTGTACAATATCGTATACGATTCTTTCCGCCCAATTCATTTGGTTATTGGATGAATGAACAACGAATTTCAACATGTGTATATTTCCGTTCGGTTTTTGAAATTTAAAAGCTTTCAATCTTTCTTGAACATTGATTAAATAACAATTTCATTTGTCATGAATATTAAAGATGAACTGAAATGATATTCGATTAGCCAGGAGCATTTTTCCTATTACAAATAAGCGTAACAAATGGCATACGTACACGCATTGTACAAATGCTATTCTCATACAATTTCTTCACGGTTGCCGGCTAAATTCGAATTTGTAAAGTTTTTATTGTTCATTGAATGCGAATCATAATCTTTCAAGTGACGCATTGATTGATTTTGTTTTTGTTTATACGAAAACATCAAATCGAAACAAATGTTTACAATGTAGAAATTGAAAGCAAAAGAAGAAAAAAAAACGGGTTTACTGTTTTGCTTAGCTTTTTGATACTTGAAATTTGATTTTATTGCGGTTTTAGGTTTGTGTCCCGGTGAGCGTTTTTAATATGTATTTTGCTTTTCCTTTTCTCTTTTAATTCTTCAAGGTTTCATTTATTCGTGGCCATTGTGTGTATGTGTGATCAATAGCTGTTGCTAACACCGTTTTGGTTTAGAGATTTGACCCTTGGAATATATTATTTATTATATTGATGTTATGTCGACTCTAAACTCGGTTGGTCTCAGCGGTGAAGAAAATGTCATTCGCATTAATTCGTTCATCCTCTCAATCTCCTCATCTCTCTCTCTCTC
>GL501523.1:1025927-1077366 GCA_000149185.1 Mayetiola destructor
ACTTACTATATATATATATATATATATATATATATATATATATATATATATATATATATATATGTATTGTATATCCATTTTGAAAATGGTTGCAACGTTTGTTCATACTCAATCGGATTTTGAGTTGTTGAACGAGCGTACAATAAACGAATCACGTGGATCAATCTGATTCAGTTGAATTTCACGTGTCTTTTATAATTAACTCGCGTGACCTAGCAACAATTGTGTTTTCGTTTCTTTTTTTTTTATTCCTTTTGTACAGTCTCTCAATCCATGTGCTTTGTCACAATTGAACAGAAGAGAGGGCAACGAACAGGAACGACTAAACGAAAGAACAAAAAAATATATTCCGTAACTCATAATGTAAATAAATCGTATCAAAACGTATGCCGTATGCAATATACATTGTACAGTTGAGCTCAGTTTGCAATTCATGTAACCAACGATGATATTGAATTGTTGAGTTTGAATGGCGGTTACGAGCATCTAACAACGAATCGACAATAAACTTTTTCTTGAAAAGAATCTTCTTTTTTTTTTACTCTCTGTTTCAAAATGCAAGATGAGAAAATTTTTATGAAATCCTTCTCTTTTCCGAGCTAGTTGACGCTGGCGCTGCTGCTGTAGCTTTTATTGTATTTATTTCTTTTCTATTTCTTTGGGGGTTTTTTTTTGTATTGTATCTGCATTTCATTTCAATACTATGCGCTTATGGAAAAACAATGGCCTATTGAAATTCAGTCGGATGTTACAACAATTGTTCGATTCACGTGCCTTCTGGAACATTTAATGTTCTGGTGTCAATTCTCGAAATCCTACACTTTGTCATTTCTATTCACAATTTAATTCGATACGATTTCTTATTATCATATTTGTTTTTCATAAAATATTTTGTCGATTGATATTTGATGTGGAAAATTCATATCATTTTGTTTTCTCTCTTTTTTTCTTTATTTGCAGCATTCGATGGTTTATTTCTTCCATCATTATGAATTGCCGGTGATTATACAACAAGCACAAGTGCAACAAATATTACGGCTTCGTACACGTCAAAGGCATCAACAACAAAATGGAAATGGTACACCAAATAATGTATCAAATCAAAGGAATGCCACAAATATGGGAAATCAAGCACAAAATGATCCTCACAATCAAATGAACAATAATGGAAATAACGATAACAACAACAACAACAATACCAACAACAACAACAACAACAATAATAATAATATCACCGGCAATATATTATCAATAATTTCAGTTGTTTTTAGCTCACAAACGGCAAATGGAATTTTAAATCGAATGGCAAATGCATTTGTAACCGTACAAAATGTATTACCAAACGATGCATTCGGTGCGACCGCATTTTTCAATAATAACAATGACAACCGTTTGAATAATAATAATAATAATAATAATAATCCAACGGCTGTAACCCGTTTACGTATTAACTTGAACCAATTGCGACGGATTAATTTAGCTGGTATACAAATTAATCCAGACGAAAATGTGGAAAATGTGGAAATTGCTTACACAAATCGAGAAGAAGCGGATATCAATAATGCCAACACTAATGAAAATAGCGTCAATATAAATGATCCAAATACGGATACCAATGAATCGAATACAATCGAAAATAATCATGATGTACCCGTCGGTTTGGCAATTAGCGTTCAAAATGAATTTGATAGTTTGGTTAAAGCAGATGCAAATACAGATTCGGATGCAGACATATTAGTTAAACAACAAATGCAGCAACAAATCGAAGCAGATGACTTCGATTTTATTCATTTAAATGATGATAAAAATTTAAATTTGATTAGAAATAATGTTGGCGAAGCGTCGAAAACACAGCAAAATATGCAACAACCAAATTCATCAGTATCAAATACTGAAAATAAAATTTTAAACGATGTTCACTTGGAGCAATCCTTTGATTCGATGACATTTGCAGAATCCGAAAAATGTATTGTTGCAGATAAAATCGATACGAATCAATGTAATGTAAAATTACAAATAAATAATAGAAACGATGACGACAATAGTTTGCTAGCAACAAATCAGGATGCAGAATGTATAGTTGAAAAAATGGATTTGGGTAATCATTCGAATGATGAAAACCAAGATGGTTTTACATTTGATAATAATTTTACAACAAACAAACAAAGTGATAAGGAAAATTTTCGATTGGCGATGCGAAATAATTGTGAACATTTAGCGTCATCAATGCCATCAGTCGGTGAATCGATGGTACAAAAAACAAATTTGCCAGTCCGTGCCGAATTGAATATGATCGTTTCGAATGAGGAAACATCAACGCAATGTGACTACAAAAACAGTGATGACAGCTAAAAACCATTTAGAATTATAGAAAACATAGAAAGAAAAAAGAGAGAGAAAAAACAGAGCAAGAGGGAAAGAATCGATGGAGTCGACACTGATTATGCACAATGGCAATGAGAAAAATCTAAACGATTTCGATAAATACAAAAAACTTAAATCAAATTACGTATGAACTTGAGGTCAATTTCAAAATGAAAGCTTTGTTCTCCATTTATGTTCTTCTTCAATTTAAAATGATTTTGAAGCGGAATAGCAATGCAACGATTCACCATGAAACATGTTGGTGTTCCTAGGTGAATGACATACATCTTGGTCTGAATTTAAATCAATTTTTGTTTTCACTTGAATACCCTTCATCCTTTCCTTCCGTGGCCTTTATTAATTTAACTATTCATATTATGTTGAAAACAATAACAAAAATAGATGGAAAATCTATCATTTCAATGGTGGTTAATTTAAATTCATTTCAAAAAAATTGATTCGATTTTCAAATTCGTCATTCGTATTTAATTGCCTTAAAATCCCGACCATGTTTTACTTTCTGTATTCTTGGCTATACATACATACATCACGATCGAACTAAATCAAATATTATTTTGTTTTATTTCCCTTTTCAAATCACACAGCTGGAATGGTCTGTCATTTTAGAAATTTGTTTAGGCTTTTTTCACACATACAAGTAAGTTAAGTTTCAGGCTTAAGTTAAGCTAATCGTTATTGTATTGAAAAACGGAATGTACTGAATAAAAGATTATTTGAGAAAAGTGAAAAAATCACCACATTTTCGTCGCCTATTTGATTTCAACAATTCGCTAGGTGCGTTTGTCAATTTTCTCAACGATCCAAGGGCTTTTTATATTCGCTCGAAAATCCAATAATTCTTTTGTTTGAGATCGAAATTTAAAATTTGAAATAAAGAAACGTTCCAATTGACGAAATATTTTTTTAAAATGTTAAATGAGAAACAATATCCTTACAAATATATTCTTTATTTGGATGTATGTGTATGACGTAAATTTCGATGGTAAGTATCGTCTGATCAATGGTATATTTTTTCTTTTAAGGTAAGTACCTCTAGCAATAGCTTTTGCATCAAAAATGAAAACAACACAAAAAAGTAGTAAGCAAAAAAGAAAAGAAAAAAATATTATATCATTATTGTACTTTGTTGTCAAAAGCATCAAATAAAATATAATCCCGAACAACAATAACACTAACACAAACCATTATTCGGTGTTTTGTGTTTTCTCTCTAATTTTTTTTTGCGCTATCTCTTTTTGTCCATTGCTTTCGTGGGAAATATTCCATTTGTTTGGTTTGTGCATGTATAAAATGACTTTTGGCACATTTGTCAGGCTTTGTATCCGTGTTTTGTGGAAATATAGCATATTTTTTCTTTTGTTCGCCAACCTGAACTTTCTTAAATATCCTTCAACTATAATAACTGAACACCGAACACAATATAATAATAATTCCGTAAATGTTATTTGTTGCCGTTGACATTAGAGTCGTACAATCAACTTATAAAAACAATTCCTGACATAATGATGAAAAGCGAATCGTAAACAACGAACAATGTTCTATAGCGGAGATCAGAGAGAGAGAGAGAGAGAGAGAGAGCAAACACATCAACGCTCAAAACACCTATCGTCACAAGTTCCGAATGAGTTTTTATGAGCTCGGTTGCCGATGGTTGTTAATTGAATAATTGTTTTTCGAAAGGCTTGGCCTATAATAATAGCACTTTTTTTTTCGTAATTCGCTAACATATTTTTAATACATATCAAAAATGTGACACGATCTGAATGTAATGTCATTATTATTATCCATTTTCAATGTACAACTTTCACGTACGAAAAACACACGTAAATGCATACAATTTCACTGAATGCGACGAAAACGACGGTCAAACGAACGGGCAAAAAAATTCCCTTCTTTTTCATGCATATCGAAGTTGACAGATTTTATCAGAACAAATGTTCCCTAATACGTGAGCAGTAAATATTGAACATGCATGCATATCCATGAAGCCAGCATTAAATTTTAATAAAAATGTGAATATAATCAGGGAAATGATATTTTTGGTGCTGATGATGCATCAGTTAGTCGATCCAAGTGAATCTTTTATCAAGATTATCTGTTTTTATTATTTTAATTCTTTCGAAATTGTTTTTCTTGCTTACGAGTACTTATTGCAATATTGATTGGAAAGATAAATAAACTGAAGCAAATAATCCGTTGATTTTGCAATTATTATTCTACGCAAATGTTATCGTTGCTTAATATAAATACACTGCTAAGAAACTTGGAAGCAATGCTTGATGTATATAAATATGATTTCGAAAAATCTATTTTTTATGGAATATGGATTGACGAAACATTGACATGTGACATGTGAATACGTAAGCTAAAATTTCAAATTTTTGGAATTTAAATTGCTGATAATTTTAATTTTTTTTCTTGTACTCAGACATTCTTAGAAGATTAATCGGGCAATATCGCTATGCATGGTTCGAAGATAATCGGCGACTTCTATAAAAATAACTAATCCGATAAAAACAATCTAAAAAGCAAAGAAACTTATTTTCATACATTTGCGGCACAAGAGCTACCATCCAGGAGGTTGACCCAGCATTGCCGCCACGCAAAATCTTAAACAAACATTTCACGATTCTAAAGCTTGATATGATACATCAAGCAAAATATAAAAATCCTTCGTGACCGTCTTATATTGATTCTGGCAATATTTTGCACTATAAATGAATGTATTACGAATGCAACATTTTCATATATCAATGTGCCGCGAAACGGTGATAAGTGAAAATGTGGAAAGCAACCTGTTCGATCGTAATAATGGTCAGTTGTGTTGGGATTGGGATTAAAGGTTGGCATTTTCATTGAAATTGAGAAAAATTGGCCTAAACAATTTACATATTTGAAAAATATCTATTTTTAGCTAGTGCGGCACATGCTTCTGGTGGGGCACATGCTTCGACTAGCTGTTCTTCATCTGATTGGAACTGGCCACCTCATAATAAAGATTGTTATGATCACGAAGTATGTGAGTATGTAGATTTTTGCGGCGGCGAATATTGTGCTCGAAAAAATTGTGATGCGTGTTCCACAATACCTTTCGTTCCAATTGCTGGTTGTGTTTGTCCAAAAGGTTCACTCAGACTTCTTGTTAATGGAACAAAACCTGGTAAATGTGCATCAGCTAAATCGCCAGAATGCGAACGTCAAGCCAAACTCACAGACAAAAATGAGTGTCAAGAACACTTTTTGCCGCATAAACCATGTATATGTTGTGAAGATGAAGTATGCTCAACGATTGGCCATTCTTGTGGTGATTTGTGCTCAACTATGAGCTGTAAAGATTGTGGCAGTAATTCCCTTCCTAATCAAAGAGGACCACATTGTATATGCAAGCCTGGATATAAGAGACTAAGATGTGGAAAATGTGTCAATTCAAAGTCGGACGAATGCCAATCAGAAGTCATTAAATCACTTGATAGATGTAAAGATGTGGAGCTTAAAGATCCACAACCATGCAGATGTAATTATTTTTATGAACCACCAAAATAAATAAATTTAACTGTATTTTGAACCGAATACACACTCGAAAATTATTATGATTACACACTTAACATATTTCTGCTGTTTATAAATAACGAATGTTCGAACAGAATTTGCTTGTTCATTTGGTTTGTCTTTTTTTAATTAAATCAATAAATGCATAATAAAATAATTGCTTTATACCCAAATTCAAAACATGTTCATATTAAGCTTTTGTTTATTCTTCAGCTGTTAAAATTGCAATGAATAATAATATTATTTTATTTTTATTTTTTCAATCAACTTCAATATATGTATAAGCTGCAGTAGATGACTAAATCCCATTTTTTATCAGATAACTTTTTTCTCTGGCTATTTATCGCTCACGAATTTGGCGACATTTCAATGGGAACAATAAACAGATGATTTGAATAAATATGTCGTGACTTGAATTTTATCTTTATTTGTTTTTACAATAAGCAAATGTTTAAAGTTCTTGGTTAAAATTCTATAAAAATGGGTTTTAGTAAGTGAGCTGACAGCAGTTGCTTACCTAATTTCATAGAAGGTGGAACAGTAACAGAAGAAACAAGAAAATAATGCGTTTTATATTATTTGCCATTTTGGTAGCAGCCACCATTATTGCAGTAGTTTCAGAAGAAGATTGTCCAGGTTAACGATTCAAATAAAATCGTTTCATATTATTTTTCTTCTAAAATTAGCAATTAATTTCCAGACTGTGGTCCAAATGCTGAATGGAATCCGGAAGGCGAATCTTGTCAAACTGTATGTGCGGCTTTGGGCAAAGATTGCACGATTAATTACATCAAAGCTCCAAAGGGATGCTATTGCAAGAAATACTACGCTAGAGATGCTGATGGATTATGCATTCATCAGAACTCATCAAAATGTCAAACAGAGAAGGAACAATCCTGTGCAGAATATAATAATACGCCTGGTGACTCATATAAATGTCCAGTCACAACTTAATAAGATTCAATCAAATTATAATAATTGAATTCGAATGATTTCTTTTTTGAATAAAATAGATTTTGAAAGAATTTTAGACTAAAGTTATTTGTTTCAATGAATAATGGAAATTATCATGCTGTCTTCACCGATATATTCATGGATAATTACACTTTTGAATTTGTGCTCATATTGTTTACGGTTCATAAACCCATTGAAATTCAATAAACATGTAGTCAGAACACGTTATTTCAATACTGCCCACTAATTTCATTCATTATTTGTTGACAGAAGTATTTTTGGAACACCTTTCAATTACAATTCAGCCTTTCAAAATGTGTAAACACATACACAGGCGAAATATTTTCGCCGAAATCCAATTGACCTGACAGATGTTTACTTTTTGAATTGCGCGGTTCTTTAATCAAATATTTTGTGTATATATTCATTTCGATTATTATCATATAAAGATAGACTTTTCATACAAAAAATGTATCATCGCATGGCATGGGTATTCTCTTCTCATTCGAATCTATTTATTCATTTATTTGTTAAGCTGCCCAAGTTTGATGTTGTTTGTCTCAACTTGATTGGTACACTTTTATAATCAGAATCTGAACAGATAAATTATAACGAAAATATTTTACTGAATAAGCGGAAGTCTTAAATGATGAAAAGTTGTAATCTCTTGTCCGAATTTCCAAAATAAAATATTCAAAGCCGTGTATTGACCTTGCCTTTGATCTCGGCTCAAACATTCAAACAACTGAGAATAAATGCTGTTATGTCACATTTGTTTTTGTTACTATTGGTCAAGTGAATTTCAAGTTAATCCATTCGCCAAACAAATCATCCGTTTGCTGTTTGAATTTATGTAAACAAATACCATAAAAAATGCAATACTTTCAACAAATCATCTCGGACTCTGTTCATTTGAAAATACTAACAATACCAACAAATAAATAATGATAAAAATTGCACGTTGCTGAATTTATAAATTCAACAAAATAACTATTTTAGATTCGTTGACAGTCATTGACAGTCATTGGGCATCAACTTGAGGGTTATCAGCGCGCTAACATTTCATATTGATGTGTACAATGTCAAAACACACATTTGAAAAACACTCAAACGTTAAAATATAATGATCCCGCATCATTTCGACAATAAACGAATAATAAATACAATAAATTAGCCACAGGAACGTAAACAATTCGTCAGAATGCCATAAATCGGAAGAAAAAATCCCATAAATGAAAAGAGGCGAATTCATCATTATTATTATTTATTTATTTGGTGATTCACATGTGATTTTTAATTTAACATAAATAGCAGGTCTTAACAAGCGAGCATCATCAGTCGAACAAATCAACTGAACCAAATCACATCAAATAAAAATTCGATTCGTTCCAAATTTTTTGTTCTATCAAATTCCATTTTTAGTTAAAAAAAACTGAGAAACAAATAAAATGGTTAAGATTGCATTTGTGGTTTTTGTGGCTTTCATTGTTGCTTGCACTAGTGCATCCCGTAAGTAAAAATTTTTGATAAATTGTCAAATGTATTTTGAATTCAAATTTTAATATAATTTTCTTTTATTTGCAATAATAGAACAATGCGGAGAAAATCAAGAATGGAGTGATTGTGCACCACAATGTCAGCCCCAATGTAATAATTTCCGCGGTGAAAAATGCCCACCATTCTCAAATCTAATGTGCTATCAAAAATGCATATGTTCAGCTGGCTATTTGAGACTTGATAAAAGCGCCTGCGTTGCGGAAGAATCAGAAGTATGTGGTGGCCGATACGTTCCAAAACTCCAATAATAATAATTGGGACTTTGATTTTTGTCTGTCGTCATCTCATGGACATTTTCTGCAAATTCGTTAACATTTTAAAAAGCAATAAATGATTGATGAAATAATTTTCACAAAAAGCAATTAATTGGGCGTTTTTCTTTGGCTTATTCTCGATCTCATCACGATTCAATAACCTATATATACCAATAACAGATGCAAGATATTTGATTCGAACGCTACTGATTACAGATTAGTACGTAACTTGACATTGTCACTTTGACCAGAACTGAATCATTCTGACAAAATGAGGATGTGAATAATTGATAACAGCTACGTAATGATTACTATTCATTATTATGAACGAATTACTGTTGAAATTTGTTTATATTATTGTGTGTACGTTGTACGAACAGACTTTGTAAATCGTAGGTCAGTGAAACTTTTCAATTAAATTCGAAAAGAAAACTTTCGACACCTAATTATTATCAATATTCAATTTCAGAGACCAGGAAATCGATAACAAATTCCAATACTTAAATTTGTAGAAACCTTGATTTCGGAAGAAAAAAAAACTCATCGTTCCTATCGAAATATGTGCTCAAATTATAATATTTGTCATAAATGTGTTCCATTTCATGGCATCTTTAGAAAATTAATCATATCCAAAACAATTATTATTGGTCGACATCTCATCGTTGAAAAAAAAGATCTTGTGCAGTAAATAAGGAATATCAATATAAGTCATGTATGAACGACTGAACATTTGTTTAAATTCAAATACGAATGTTGTTGTTCACCAGATCCATTTGTTTGCTGAATAATAATGATGCGCAGATTTCGTGCAAGAATCATTCATATAAAATATTCAATTTAGATGGCACGATAAGCATTTTAAATATTCATTTGCAAAATGAATGATAAATATTGACGGAAATGTTCCTTTTAAAAGCGACCGAACTGTCGTTGAATATTCGCATTTCGTATTGAGTTTTGCGACCGGGCACACATATCGTTTGTTAACTTCAACAAAAATATGAATTCGTTAATTGGTTTGATTAAAATTGTTTTTTTTATTGGAATTGTTGTTATTTCTGTACATCCAGCTTCAACTGAAAACAACTCAGAATGTGTTTCATGTGCGCAACAGCTATTTTTAATTATTATTATTATCAAAATGCATTTAATTTATTTTTCAAAATTCAATTGCAGCTACACCGAAAGACTGTGGACCAAATAAGGTATTGAATCCGCGCTTCTTACATCGATGCTTTTATCCACAATGCATCACTTCGACTGAATCGTGTCCAGATCAACGTCAAATCAAATTTAAATTGTCGCCAAGACCTGAATGCGCATGCAGTGATGGATTTGCTTATAAATCAATTGATACGTGTGCACCGATTAATTCACCTGAATGTGGACAATTGGGTTACAGTTGGCCACCACTTCCTTACACATCATAGCTTATTTGAATTAAATTTTTGCGAATATCTCCGATTATAATCGTCAAAATTTTCCGTTATTGAAATAAATAAACCAAAATCCAAAAACTCTAGCAAAGCTCAGAAATGGATAAAATTTTCGGTTTTATTTTTGAATGGTTCAAAGTTGGGAGTTGGGAGTGATGCGAAAAAAAATATTGATTGATTTATTATTAGGAGTTGTTAGTGTGGTTATTTCAAAATTCATTTTATTCATTTTAACGTATTGCTTGATTTGCCTTTTAGCTATTGAAATAATGAAAATCACGACAATAATTATTATTCGCGCATTATTATTTCACATGAATGAAGAATAAAAGTAAAAAAAAAAAAAAACAAACAAAAATATATGTGAAACTGTAAAAACTCTTGCACCATTTGACAAATATAGCGAATTTAGCCCATAACCCACGAGAGTGTTTAATTGAAACAAAAAATGCCAATAAAATGAGATGGAATGCATTCAAAATGCATTAAAATTATTATTATTAATTATATTAATTATAATCATCTGATTATTCAATTAGCAACAACATTTTGAACATTGTACACCAACGTTTTAGCATAGTATTAATAAAATATCCATGGCTACGGACGACGGACTCACGGACTATGAATATGTTTACACATTTATATATTGAAAATCGGCAAATCATCACACCAAATGATGAAAATGATGAAAATGATGAAAATAATGTATAAAATTGGTGATTTTTCTTGTTTTTCCATCGTCATTCAGTAATAATCATCATCGCACCACTTAAAATGTTCAATATTCAGTGAATTCATAATACTAAGGTTTCGATGGGTTTGGTGATTGGGGATTAAAGTCAACAAACGAACAAATTAAAAAATAAGAATGAAACAAAATTTATTATCCTAGTGCAATCAATCAGTACATTCAAAGCAGACAAACAAAGTGCCGAACAAAAATAAAATGCGTGTAACAAATTTCGAACACGGCTTTTGTACGGCTCTTATATGGCTCTTAATGCCACTTAATGGCATTATTTCAATTAAATGAAATTCTTTTGGCATTTTTTGTATTTTATCGTTGATGGTTGATGGTCGATGGTTGTGTGAACAAATCATGTACACATTGTGCATAAATTTCAGGCCTCGCACGCGCTTCTATTAGTGTGTTAGTGTTTGTGCCGATTCGAAGCACGAATTGATATTAATATTCGTCGTATGCATATTAATATGCGGAAATTAGCCGGTTTCAATATTTTTATTTTCCAAAAAATTGTTTGCATGTTAAAAAACCAAAAAAAAAAACTGGGCACACTCCATTTCTAAGTGGATCAATTCTAAATTTACGTTTTAAATAACATTCAATTCCCAGCCAACTTCATTCGATCGACAATGTCTAGGGGTTCGGTTCGCATGGGCTAATTTTGTTGTCAGTATATAGAAATTTGCTTTCACTCGCACTGCCATTGAAAGAAGTGGACCCACAATATGATGTTTAGTTCCTCTAAAAGGACCACTTTGGCTACCGGATAATTGGTTTACAAATGAGAAATGGTCAATTTATAGAGATTTTACTGTTATTTATTTCATGTGACCGCAGTTAATTATTAATGTGCAATCATAATTTGTATTCATAAACTAAACCATACTAAACGAATTCAAAAGCGTTACGGCATAAAATACAGATGATGATGATGATGATGATGATGATGATATGGAATTAGAAATTGTAGAGAATAAGAAGAAGAAAAATTAAAAAGAAAAAAAAATGAAAAATGAGTACCCAAAATGACTAAGCGTACTTCATAAAGTACCAGAAATCAAACAACGACGAAACCATTCAAAAACGAAAAGTTCAGGAGACTTGATCAAAGATTCAATTTTTTTCTTTGTGTTGTTAGTGTTTAATGTTTATACATTGATGAGGATGTTGTGTTGATTATGATGGAAGGCATTGATGTTGAGGTATGCCATCCAATACACAATCGAAAGACAAACGTGATGTCATGGCATTCTAATGAAGAAAAAAAAAATGGGTTTTTATTTCATTTGGCTGCTGTTGCCGTTGGTTTTCGGTTGTTGTGAGTTTTACTTTTATTTTAAATTTCGCCACTTCAACAAAACCGAACAAATCCAATACGCGAAATATCCGTCCATACTTAATCGAAGAGACTGAGAGAACAAATTTAATATATTCAAATTGAATTCGAAAAATATTACCATAATATTATGATTATGATTATGATTATGATTGTTATTATGAATGTAATTGTGAGTCGAAGCGCGATTTTTGAATGCTTGTTCCACCCATTATATGGTTAAAATTCGAACAACGAAAGCATCAAGCAACCGGTACCAATTTATTGGTTAGACAACATCAGTTTGTTCGTATATGTATATTATTGAAATGTGAACGATGACAACGAACGAACAAATGCCACCAAGGCTATATGAAGTAGAAGCTGTCATATGTTTCATTTGGTTGTCCCATGAAAATTTATTTACGAGATTTTACTTCATGTCTGTCATCCATGTAACCAACTTACACATGAAATCTTATAAATCCATAGAAAAAATGCGTGTATAAGAAGGAAGGAACCCTTCACACCAATCGATTTCTTTTCTGAATTTTTTTGCTTTCCATTCTTCTTGGTCCTTGTTTCTTATGCACAACAATTATTATTCGCATTTACAGTGGCAACGTACCGGTGTTACAAACGGTGACAAACTGTGATGAAGCGAGCATGAAAGTAATTCGAGCTATCAAATTTGTGTTTTCTCGACCCGAAAAAAAAGGAGTGAAAAAATAAAATCATCATCATCATCATCATAGAAACGCAAATAATAATGAAATGATAATCACAAACCTGATGATCAGCATCGTCGTCACTGGAATACATTCTCGGGATGATGAAATAGACTTGACAGCTTGTAAAAGACGTGACTGCAAATGCAACCAATGCTCTTTTGATGCTTTATGTTCGTCATCGGTACTTCATCTTCTGACTATGATTTTTCGACGTGTTGTAAAAACAAAAATCCACTAACTTACCATAGCTCATCGTGCTTTCAACTTCCAATTTTCAATCTTCATTTTTTTCTCCATTCGTTCAATTTTACAATTTTATTTTTTTTTTTTGCTTGCTTTTTTATATTCTTAACTTAATTCATTCAATGTTTTTCTTTCACTCTTTCTTTGCATTTTGTTTTCACAATTTCCAACATTATTTCGCGCTAACATTTCCAATGCATGAAAAATGACTTGTTTTACCTTCTTTTTGGTTGCTCCTCGTGTCTGAATTATTTTATTATTTATAAATAATAATGACAAAGAGAAAAAGGGGGAGAAAATGCACCCAATAAAATAATATACACATAAATGACTCTAGTTTGGTGATACAATTCCTATGCAATCATTTTTCTTTTTTGGTTCGAACCACAAATCTATCGACTAGAAACTGTAAATCGAGGTATCACGAAAATAAATGACATGACACACGAAAATACAAGAATCATGTTGACAATAATTGATGTTGATGCTATGCGACACTGTTGATATGTGTGTGATATATTTCTTATGATGTATCGATGAATATGAAATTGCTCGACCAGTAATGATATATGAATATATGTAAATTGTGAACATTGGCCACCTTCAATCGAAATTGCCTACTGGTTGCTAGCTGATTTAACATCATCAAACCAAAATTCAATGTAGAATAAAAATAAGAATTCATGCCACAAATCTCATCACTGATTACTGATGCATATTTCATGTTTTCTTTGTGAAGGGATTCTATCGACGCTTTTGTTTCATTCAGTCCTATTGAAACTATTCTCATGGTGATTCAATCGATGTTTTCAATTAACCGTCAACTACGTGTATTCTCAAGCAATAACAACATTAATTGTGTGTTAATAACCCAAGAATACGCGTGGCCAACTAAGTTTTACACGCCTTCCCTGTATTATCCGTCCGGAAATGGATGCCTGTTATGGAAGGAAAAAAAAATATTCGGTTGTTTTGTTTTTAATTTTAAGCGAAATTGGATTTTTTTTTTACTTCATTTCTTTTGTCGATCACACAATGCACTATAAAAATATTGTGGAGCGATTATAAATTTCCAATGTACATGAATAAATCAAAATGGTGAATAAAAAAAATTGAATTGAAATAAGTTACTTCTTCTATCACATTTAAATGTCGATATTATGTAATTAAACCTCAGAAATCAATGGCTGAATTGTTTTTTTGTTGTTCGTGCGTACGCGGCTTGCACCATTTTTCCACTTTTTTCATTTGAATATTGGGTTGAGTGTGTGTTCTTTTTTTGTTCATCTCTGTTTTTTCATTCGACACCAGTACTGTTTTGTTTACACTGTTTTTTTAGAGGCATGTTGTTGACATCTTTTATACGAACAATGAATGATTCCCATTGTTAATCGAAAAACATTGAATTTCATCTCTATCACTCGTGCTAATTCAGACAACATAATAATTTGATTTTTTCTATTGTTTTTCTTCCTTTCTCTCTCTCTTTCTGTCCCTTTATTTTTAATTTTCCATTTGCCCAATTTGGCACATTGATTCCTATCTGATGGCACAAAACCATTCGAATTGGAACAATTGAAAAAGCACGAACGAAAGAACATGGCGAAAGGATGAAGACAATAAAAAAAAAAATCCGAACTCGGGAAACAAGTATTGAAAGCAAAAAAAAAAAAAAGAAGAAAAAAAAATAGGGAAAAATCTGGGAAATAAACACAGTTATTGATGATTTTCGTCCACAATCAACAGAATAATGCACACATAGCACCCATTGACCAAGCACGATTCAACCAAATACCCATGCATACACTGAATAATTGTCACGAAGAATAAATACTTCGTGATATTTGTTACGATTCGGGTATTATTTACGATTTTACAATTCGATTGTCGATTTGTCTGTATAGATCCAACAATAAGCTTGTTTTCAATGCAAAATATACACTGCAATGCACACACACACACACACACACACACTTACACACCATCCGAGTTTGTTTTTTCATTCTTCCGGCCTTTCGTATCAATTTTAAAAATATACATTTTTTTCTGCTCCATTTTCCTTCATCTGGCCTTTGTTTGCTATCAAAGGATCATATATGTTTTCTTCTAGATTTGTAGCTTCTTCATGGCCTGCGCTGTTCTGCTTGAGTGAATGAAGAAATATATGTATATGTATAGTGTGTATAGGGTCGAAATGTCACGAAACTAAATGAATGGATGCCTTTTCGATTATATTATGTTGCTTGATCGGCAACAGGCTGCTACAATCCGTTTGGATTGTCACACCAAATTCATAGTTTAGTGAATGCTATTCACGAAAAGGAAATGAAATCAAAATGAATTGTGTTAGGAGCTTGAATACAGAGGCAGGAACAAGACACTGCTTAAATGTTAATAAAATACCAATAACAAATCTATATTTCCGGTATATTATAAACGACCGGGTGAATCCTCTCAATTATTGTCTCAAATGCTCCACGGCATAGTGAAATGTATGTATTTCAGATCAGAATCGAATCTGGTCGGTGGAACACCCTACCAATCTGTTGAACAGCAAACTATATATTTTACGACACATTGCTCATCCTTTTCAGAGACAATAAGTTCATTATTTCTCTTTTTGCCGGTTAACTGTTTTTTCCGGATCACATTCGATGTGAAAACACTTTCGCAAACATCTCATATACCATTGTTGTCGTTTATACTTCACTCATTCCATAGCTGATTTTTTTATCTTTTTCGTTGGCACAGTTTTTATTTGCTCTTTCCCATCGTTTGGTTTCAGCTTCAATGGATTTTTATTGTTTGGATGCTTTTCCATTACTTTTTCTACAATCAATACAAATTCTTTTTTTGAATTTTGGATGTGTTTTTTTTCTGTTTCGAATATTCAATGAAGAGACAATGAAAATATTGAGCAGATGAAAATTTCATTTGATTCGGCGGTTTCTTACCAAAACTGTCATCACACCGAATTCATGACAATAAAAATAAACGCAGTGTGTCGGCATTATTCGTGGATCATGTTTTTGTTGGATTTTTTTTTTGTTGGCAGATCAAGATGCAGGACACGATAAAATTGTGAAATCATATGAAAAGACCATAAACAGTCGCATTCATCATGAAAATGAAAGAATATAGTGAAATAATATTTCGTCACTAAAATTTATTCAGACGCATTAAAATGCAATGCACACAATGGTATGTGATGAATCGCAATGAATGCGCTTACTTATTTTATCCCCAGTGTTCTTACAATTTCGATCTCTTTTTATGCACCACCGGTGCATTACTATATTTGGTATAGTTTTTTTGTTCTTCTCTAATTATGAAAAATGTCAATTGTTATCCGATCGATCTGAAATTTTGGAAAATGCTATTGATTGGAAAATTTTTAGGAATTTTCCGACCTGAAAATTTCCCGGGCAAAATATTATTCAAAATTAATTTTTCGTTTTTTTATTCGAGTCGAATAGACCACAATAAGAATTTGATAACACTTCCGAGTTTGAAACGACCGGTGGTGCATATTTTGAATTCGGTACTATCGAATTCTGCTTGTTCTCTTTTCTTTTTCTTTTCTTTTTTTTTTTTTTGGTGCATAGTTTTCATTTTCATCTTATTCTCCAAATTGGTTCACACAAAATGATTAATTATACAATGTTTGCATTTTGCATCGTCCAAAATGTTGGCAAAGATAAAAACATAGTCGTTGGTCGTTAGGGCATATTTACGTGATTGCTTTTTGCATAAACATGAGATGCGTTTTAAGCGAATTGTATAATCGAAAGTTACCTCGACAGTAGAAGAAGGAGTAGAAAACAACTGCGTATGTTTCATTGAGCAATTTATTTCAATTTCAAAATATACGGTTTTAACAGTTGCACCTGAAGTAAACTTGAAGAAAGCTGGGCCATAGCTCTATTCAATTCAATTTAAACTAACACACAAGAATCACCAACATCACGACGTAGATAAAATGAATATCATCATCTATAACCTGAAAGAATGCAAGACAAATGAAAGAAAAGATGAAAACTTATATATTTGTGATTTATTGTATGAAAGCAGTACTAGACGCATACACAGACATGCACACACACACCCACACAAACATACACGCACCAACATGCACAAAGTCCACATTATTAAAATGAAAAATTGTCCAATTTAATAATGTTTAAGCGAACTCATGCCTCGTACCCATTCACCTTCAACAAAAAATCTTCTTATTTTCTATCTTCTATGGTTTACGGTTACTGTTTTCCCAAATGTTTTTCTTTTTATCAGTTTGAATTTGTCTACTATGTTTTGCTTCGGTTCCGGTTCGCCATTTTCTCTTTAAATAATTTTACACAAAAACCACTCATTTCTTTGAATCTTTTTTGTTTCATTTTTCGTATCGTTTCATCCGCATGCGTTTGAATTTGCTAAATGGATCTATGACATTTCACTGGGCATGAGGTTTGAGGTATGAGACAGCACGTATGTAAAGTGTTCTTGTTTGCTATGAAAAGGTGTCCGACAAAATATATATGGCTTATCAAACATTTACGACAAATAGTCAACGAACTGATGCACAGCCTCATCACACATTCACTGCCAAATTCAGGGAACAAAATGATGTATTGACGAGAAAGGAAAAGAGACATGTTAAGAAGTAAGATGAAAAACATGGATAACATTTAAAGAGGCCTAACAACTAAAAAATTATTCGATTTTTTTTTCAATATTGGCCAGTCTTTAAAGTTTGTAGGTTGAATTTTAATGAATTGTAGACGAGTGCATATGAGCGAATAGTCAAAAAAGTCATCAAAACAAAACAACATTGTGATAAGTAATGAAACAGGATTCATAGACGATCTGAATTGAGTCAGTCATACTGAAAATGCTTTTCGGTTGAATCAATTGTGATATTCGAAAATATGAAGGAAAGCGAAGAGGATTCAATAACAATCTATTCACATTTGAATTTTGCTATCGTTTTCAAAAAATTAATCGAAAGAAAATCATTTGACGTAATACTTTATATTCACTGTTTATCAAATAACAAGATGCTCATCGCAATTCAAAAGCTCCAATTACGCAAGCGTTTTTGATAAATTTTGAATGAAATAGGTGGCCGACGGTTTATGTTTTGCTTTTTGTGAATTATAATGGGATATCGTTTTTCATGTTGGTTCATATTTCATTTGAATGGGATTTTTGTGAAAATCGATGTTGAAATAGGGACAAAAAGAGACACAAAGAGTGATTAGGTTTTGGTTATTGTTATTTTTATCAATTCAGATGTATAGCCATTTAGATATTCATTGAAATAGATACTAATGATGCCAATCCTAATAAGCAGACAAATGATTCCATGGAAATGAAATGATTTTTCGGAATAAATAATTCAAAGTGGTTCATTTCTGTTGAACAATTGTACTCTAAATTTGAACTTTCAACGATAATATTTCGGTTCACTCGGCATCATTGATGGACACATTGAAGATGAAAAGAAAAGCATAATATTTTGCATAAAAGCACACACAAACAGACTGAGTAGTTTTTTTCAAACGTCAAAGTATACCTAACCAATATCTACACAAAAATCCACATTCTTGTATAGAATATTCCACTGTCATTCGTAAAATATGAATGTATTTGTCCCGTCTTTGACAATCTTCACCTTTTCAACCGACCACTCACTGCATTTGAATAAAACGTTCTTTCGACTTTTACGTGCAACGACGTCAGGTTCACGTGCTGCATTTCATATTGAAAGAAACCGAAAACAGAGAGATAGAGAAAGATAGAAAGAGATTGAGAGAGAAATAAAAATAAATAAATTAAAACAGTGCGTTCGTCACATTGTTGTTTACCGAACAAACAATGCGAAATATAACTGGTATTTATTTATGGTATTATTATCGACTACCTTCAGCAGCAGTGATCAGAAAAAAAGATAATAAATATCTAATTCAAATTTATTTAGTATATGCGTTTGGATAGTCAGCGTTCAGTTAACTCAAAAACAAAACCAAAAAAAGAGGCATGATTCAACAAATAAATTCGCGCTCGAACGCTTCCATCGATGAGCGTAATCGATTGGGTGAACGCTTCCAATGAATCATTGTTCGAACTGGTTGAGAATACAATCACCAATAACAAACAAAGCAAAAAATTGTGAAAATAATACGATGAAAAATAAAGCGCACGAAAATTGATAAAAGATGAAGCGTGCCAAGCCCGAATATGGCGAATATGTGCATTTGAAATGTTTGCAGGATTAAAGAAAGAAAGAAAAAACAACAAACGGATTGGGTAATTCTTTTTCGTCGTTTCTTCCTTTCGATTTCACTTAGTTCACCCAAATATGAACGTTCATACAAGTGCATACTTGTCAAAAGTTTTCCGACTGAGGAAAAAAAAAAAAATGTGTGTAAGGGTTTGCTCATCATCGATCGTGAAAAATAGATAGAAGCATCATCGCTCTGGTGTTTGGCATACATGCATCATTCTTAGCTTAAGGCATTCAGTCGTAACAAAGGCTACAATATAAGTTGACTTCAATTCCTGTTTCGACCGGATCTTTTAATGCACCACAAGGTGCATTACTACATTTGGTTTTTATTTCTCTTCATACTGTGCATCCCAGTTTAGAATGAATTTTCGACCGGTTTGTAGTGGTCGGTTCGGCTTAAAACTTCGGATCTACATGTTTCGGACGAATTTTTTTTTTTTTTTAATTTTCCGACCAAACATTTTCCTAAGAACACAGACATGTGGTGCATATATTTGAATTCGGTACTATCGAATTCTGCTTGTTTATTTTTTGATTCATTTTCCATTTTGGCCTTTGCTTCGTTTCATTTGCACACACTGTTCTGTTTGCTCATTTTTGATCCTTCTTCGGGATGAATTCTTGCGAAAAATATGATAAGAATGAAAGCGATTTGACGTTCAGCATGTTCATCGTTATTTGTTAAGGTTGTAATTGTTGACGTCTTTACTGAAAAATGGAAAAATATCATAGTATGTAACATGCACATCACATATGCCAACGTATCGAACCCCATACACATTATGGAATTGAATATTGCACAATGTGCACATAATTTGACCGTAACCGTTTTGTCAATTGGCTCTTGAGATTCATCAATCGATTTTCCTGATCTATATTTTTCCTTTTTTTTCCCAGAACTTCAAACGAGAATCCATAGTTTGAAATTCTAATTTTTGAATGCAGTTGAAAATTAATTTTTTTTTTTGGATGAAATCAGATGAAATGGATACAAATGATTTTTTTTACTTATCAACATTTTGTATCGGCCGCTGGTCCTCAAATTGCTAATAAAAAAGAAAAACATGAAAGATTTCACTTGTTGCGCAGCGTTGCATTATTATTCATCGATTCATGATTATTTCTTTTATGGGACAGTGAGTGTCGATATAATAACGTCCGTCTCGTATCGAAGATATAATTTGGTTTGGATCGATTCCGTTTTAAAATATTTAATGTAATGCTTAAAGTCTTTTCGCCTCATAGAAACGGGCAATGTTTCCGTAAATATCCAGATCATTGCAAAAAAATTGTACCGACGACGAAAAGAAAGAAAAAATCATTATTTGTATTAAAGATATATCATATATTTTTCCTCAATATGGCTCCGGCTTATATGGTTGGAATACAAAAAAATAAGAGTACATTCAAAGTAGTTGATTGTTAAATTTTAGCTGCTGGTAAATGCAGTCAATTTGCTGAAAAATTGTTTGACTTTGTGTGGAGAAATAAAAAGCGAGGAAAAATGATGATTTGCGTTGTTATCGTCTCACGACACTGTTCAATTGATACGACAAAACTGATCGAAGTCGGACGAATAACGAAAACGAAAAGGAAACAGAAAAAAAAAATAACGCATATCGACAACAATTGATAGATTTTATCCAGCGATGTCTTTTTTTCTCCTTGATTTCCTTTGATTTCTTTTTCGTTGCTGCAACCAGAAGTGTTTTTCTTCTTGAATGGTGTGGTTGTTACATAATTCATTGGTCGTTGAACATTAATGTGTACGATTTTGTATTTTGCTTGCAACTCGATAACGAATTGCATTCAATTGCTATATTGAGCTGTTCGTTACTAAAACACAAAAATAAAAGGCATCTGGAGCTATGAACGAAACAGACACATTTTCAAAACTAACGGTGATAGATTTAAAATCGACTCGTACTGGATTCTGTGTACCGGTAAACATTGAACATTCGTTCAACAACTGCATACACATTTTACCAAATATCGTATACAATCGACAATTGAACATATAATAATTCATTTAATAACGTTATTATCGACCATTTGCGGTGGATACGCTGATAGTTAGTTGTTGATGAGACCTAACCTATTCAGAAATCCGTTATCGTTCACTGCATATATGCTTTTATGTCTAGAAAATCCATACATTCAGGAATAAACACCAGCTGTTATCTCAAATTGGCAATTCTTTTATTAAATTATATTGGTAATTCGATCGCAATGATTTTATTTTGTCACACACACACACACACACACACACACACGTATATATACAGATAAAAACAGGGGCAACAATCATGTTGCATTGGCGCATTTCCGATTTATATATTATTTATTTTTTCGTATGTTTTTACATGTTTCGTCTGCTATTTTCCGTTTGATGTCACTTCAATTATTTTGCTGTTGTGTTTCATTTCTGTTTCTTTTTTTCCAATTTTTTTCCATGTTAAAAAGTGTACAGTATGGAATAGAATATACTGTGCACAATATCAAAACCAGTTCAATGTTTACTAACTACATATACATACATGTATAAAATGCATCCGAAATTCTAGTTAGACTAATATCCATTTGCAAACCATAAACGAATTCTATCCATTTTTATGTGAAAATTTGCCAATTTATAACAAGTGTATATAGTCTATAGTCGTTGTATATTGAATCAGATTGCAGCCTTTAACCACATTCTCTAACTCTTTTAAAATCACAATGTTCCTTATGATTTTTTTTCTTCTCTGTGTGGAGATGCTTCACCGGCCCAAGTGTGCTGATCAGTTTCGATGTAAACTAAGGTACATCGAGCATGAACAAGGAGGGGGGGGGGGAAATACATACGAATTGCATCCAATGTCAACCGCAATCACATATGTCACAGATGTAGTTGAAGCAAAAGAAGAAGAAGAAGAAGAAGAAGAAGAAGAAGAGAAAAAACAGACTGCTTTGTTTTGTGAGTCAATGGAACTGATATGGTGACGATGTTGTTATTTTGAATGGAGGCATTCGTTAAATTGCTCAAAATCAAAATTTATTGAGAATGTTTAAATACCATCAAATAGTCGCGCGGGATTCAGTGAGAGTGCTGTGTTCAACTACTAAATCACTTGATTACAAATCTGTTTTTATTGCGTTGGCAAGTCAAACTCCCAAAAAAAAAAGCTTACGTTTGTTTAACACATAACGGCTCTCTATGCTCACTTTTCACTGTTCACATCTGATTACAGCCCAAAAATACAAGACTAAAAAATGCAATGATTTGCGTAGAAGCAAAGACAGCATCCAAAAAAAAAATAAAAAAAAAAATTTGTATAGAAACAAAAAGAAGAATGAATTCATTATAGATGAACAAATGCTGCCGATGTTATCGACACCAACACAGCCGTTTGAATATGCACCTCATTTATAGTCATATTGTTGGCGAATAATGTAGTAGAGCACCAGTGTGACTAAATCGGTGCTAAATAGATGCATCTATATTACAAAGCCTTCACACTCATTTCAATACAGTTTTAACAAACAAAAGCGATCGGTGTGTGCAAATTTTCATTACAAACAATTTGCATGGGAATTCAAAATATCAAGCTGCTAAATGGTAAAGTTATACAGAGTATTCGATTGTCATTCATACTTTAACTTGTTTGAAAAACTAAATGGAATTTCAGCATTTATACATTGGATATAGATGATTTTTTATGGTAGTTGGTAGATGGTGGATGCCTTATTTACATATATTTACACTGCACACACACACACCAAATCGACATATGAATACCAAATGTTCAAATTATTCAAATTGAATTCATGGGAATTGTGTGAGCGCGAACAAACGAAACACCAAATTAAAATGTTATTTCATTTGGTTTGGTGTGTGCTTTTTTCGGATTTTAGGATACGTTTCATCATGAAATATAAGGCATCACCATGAGAGCACTGCATACATATAATTTAGTAACAAATCATAATTACTTTTTATTTTATTTTTGCGCAAAAAAGCGCATCTAATTAAAGATTTGTGTGCAACAATAGTTTCTGAACTTGCTGTCAATCGATTCAAATTATTTGCAATCAATGTGATTAATTTGTTTCTTTTTTTGGTCCAATTTTTTGGCGTTTTGTCTGCTCATTAACTTTGATCACTGCATTTTAAAATCAGTGCTCGTTTCCATTTTCGCTGAAATGAGATAAGTGTAAAGTTACATTTTAAGTGTATTTAGCTCATAGTTATATTGCATTCCATCTCTGTTTCCTTTTTGACTCTGCGCTCCTACTAAAGTTTCATGTTACGATTATTGTTGCAATGTTAATGGTAATGCAGAGTTCTGTCTCACTCTTTTTTAGTGTGTGCTTGGAACAGTGTTGTTAGTGTACAATGTCGGTGTTACGTATACGATGTCATTTTCATTTTATTTTATTTTTTTAATTTTTTTTTTTTGTTATTTTTTTTTGGTTTCATTTCGTTTCATTTTGTCGACTCCTCGGGATCATTTCACACCATTTAGTTAGTTCGTTATCAAGCTGAGATTACAATTAACATTTCACTGAATGTAATATAACACCGATGCTCGGGCGACATACATTCATTCATCCGACAGTCAGCATAAAAAGCTCATCGCATTTTACACCTCGCTCTCATAGAGGCGCACAGGATACAGGCACGGTGTTATTGACAAATTTATATGTATATAGATATACGGAATGGCTCGACACCCGGCACACAGATACATAATGAACAGTATTCAATGGTTGTTTACACGACAGATTTGCGTTTGTCGTTAAATAAATGCAATGAATGAAAATTCAGTTATTTATGTTCGACAATTCGGTAACAAATTAAAGCCACTGGATACGCTTGAGTCTAAAGCAATTATGCATATTTATTTGAGTTTAATCAGGTTACAATGGTATTTTAGCCTTATCTGTCGTTTTGTGGGGCTCTTTTTTTTGCAAAAGTTGTCTTTTTCTGCCGCTTTCGTGTTTTTTTTTTATTCATTTAATTTCTGTTTGTTGTCAACGTTGAAAATCCGCTTTGCTTTTCGATTTTCAAATTTGGTGTCGTTTCAATATTGTTTCAGCGTATCGATGAATTAAAATTAAATTGTCGTTCAAAGCGATTGCGATTTTGTTTTGTTTTGTTTTGTTTTGTTTTGTTTTGTTCATTTTAGCTTTGTTTGGCTCATCTGTTTGAGCCGAAAACATTTTGTAAATCAAATAAAATGAAAATGAATGGGAAAATACGTGATCCAGCTCCGGAATCTCCGAATTCACAACAATCAATAAATTGAAATGGATAGTTGGATCACGTGTTTCGTTTTCATGTTTCAAAAAGTTTGCATGCAATTGTAGTTAAATAATTCATACCCGATGTCCGATAACTGTCACACGAAACGTTCACTCTATTCATTGGCTACATACTACATCTACATATACAGAGTATACTGACCACCTGGCTTGCAGCTACCGCTCTAAATTTCTTTCGAGTTAAATCAGCAGCTGAAATTGAAAAAAGAAAAGTTCAAAATAAATGAAAAATGACTGAATTTTTTTTTTTATTTTAAACTAAAAGTGAAATTCATTTTCATTTAAATAGTTCCTTTTCTTCGGCGATGATATATTATATCATCTGTTGAATGTCATAAATTCTTTTGAAATGAGAAAAACTGTACGTTTCCAAATAAAAGAGATGAAATTTTTTTTTTGTTATTTACAAGATAAACCACTTTGTGTGTCGGCCATATTTTTTTTTCATTTTTCGTGAGCGTTAGAAGCAATGAAATGCGACTTGAAAACGAAAAGTCCATCTTATAACTGGAAGTCATGTTGGAATCTTTTTTTTGTTTTGTTTTTTTGTTTTGATATCACACAGCAATAATGTTAACATGAAACAAAGCCAACGCTTCATTCTTTCTTTGTTGCCTTGCCATTGCTATGTGTTTTGGTATTTGGGTGTTTGGTACGGCATATACCATATTCGGACTTCGTTTAGTAACAATTCAACAGAACTATTTCGAGTTGCAAATTTAAATTGATATCACATTGAACAAAAGTCGAAACAAATTTGTCACATAAATTCGGATGCATAAACCATTTGCCATTTGTGTTTCTTACCAAAGCTCAAGGTTGAAAGATGCGATGAACAAATCGAGCAGAAAAACAAGGAATTCAAAAGAAGTTTTTCTTTTTACTTTCTCTCCTTTCATTTGATTTCAATTTTTCAATTTTGTTTTCTTTATGTTTTTTTTTTCTCCATAACATAATTCATTTTTGTGTGCGGTCGCGCTTACATTTACCACTTTCAGCACATTCAGTTGGAAAAAACTTTTCAATTCAAGTGCTTTTGTTCGAATACTTTTTTACTTTTTCTCTTTTCTCTCATACATTTTCTCGTGGTGTTGTCGCTCCTATCAGTTTCATTTATTATTATTAGTTTTAACTTGCTTCCGAACCGAATGAAATAAACAAAGCTGTGCCAGACAACACGTAGTTGTTAAAACTTTTGTTTCACAGAAAATGAACTGCGAAAATAGAAGCAAAAAAAAATTGTGAGAAGAAAAAATAAAACAGAAAGGAAAAAAATATGGAAATCTAAGAAACATTTTCTGCATTGTTTGTTCATGCTCAATCCGAAGAGGACAACGGAATCTAACGATGAAATTCTAGCCGTTTTCAAATGGCAAAACAAATTGAAATCATTGAAATGTTGCGACAATGCCGCATCGCACACAGAGTTCGGGGAATCTATATGAAATGAAACGAAGTGAAAATAAAAAACGTGGAAAATTGAATTGATAAGACTCTTTCGTGTCATTGCATAATGCAAAGCGAAAATTAAACTGAAATTTGAAAACGAAAAGAAAAAAAAAATTCCTTATAGTTCATATGGGTATGAAACGATTGATAAGGGACCGATTTCATTCGAAAAACGGTACACATTAACACTCACGCGCCATTCCAATCATTCGATTATTTGTGTTCTCAAATTTTATTGAAGAGTCCCCATTTGATATTCATACTTGGGCCATTATCACGGTCGATAACCGGAAATATAATATGCTCTCATGAAAATCGGCATTCGTTTGCGCTATTTCATATTATTCTCCTTCTTTTCTTTTTTTTTTTCTTTTTTGGCGTTTTCTTTTTGGAAAATTCGAAATATTTGCATTATTGATGTGAAAAGTATTGAACATTTTATTATGTGTATAGATTGTGTTCCGCTACGAATAAAAAAAAAAAAAATTATCACTGAATGAAATTCTCATTCGAACATAAATAAATTCATTCGTAGGCGGCGAGAAACTATTTCACTCTCTTTTTTCTCTTCTTCTTTTTCCGTTTTGCATTTTATTTGGAAACGATGATCGTCATCAAAATCCGCTAACGATCTAAATATGCGACGCATTTCATTTGGTGACGCTTTTTTTCCTGATTCTGATTATCATGCATCATGCATCACATGTGATATGTTCGATGTGCTCCGTAACGAATGTCGAATGTGAATGTGTGTATTATTTTGTGGTGAATTTGTCGCTTTGGACTTGCAATCTGTTCAAAGCATTTCAAATGCTAATATGCATAACATATTCAAATGTGGAATCGAACAAACCCCTCTCAATTGATATGTGTTCGCATTTCATGGATATTTCGTCGGGCGATCAACACTTTCTGTTTTATTTTTTTTTTTTTTTCATTCGATTTTCAGTTTAATGCGCACTCATACATTTGGGAATATAATAAATGAATGAAGTGAAATCGATTTTGCTTTCCGCTTAATAAAAATTTTGCTTAACCAGCATCCAAATAGATCCATCTATTAAACAGGATAACGGATATTGAATAGAATGTGGACCAAAAAGAGGTTAAAACAAAATATCGGCTCTTTCGATTTCTGATGATCGAATTTATTCAGTTTTTTTTATCAACAATTATTATTATTTGTAACATTAATAAACAGAACGAAGAATCATATTCATAATTCTCTCACTTCTACAGAACCGGGTTCATTGCCTACAAGTATCCAATTTTGTTCAATATTTCACTTTTCCATTTTTATCGTTTTGTTTCGATTTGTTTGTTTGGTCCCTTTTTTGTTTTTTTTTTTGGTTTTTCATTTCGCAGTCACATATCATCTAGAAACACGTGACAACCGTTCATTGCATTGGTATATAAATGAAAATGTTTAAAGAAACGATAAAAAAGCACACGAACGGTACATGTTATGTAGATAGTTCACAAAAGTTCGTTGGACGATATCATCAATGTCAGGTTATTCGGTATTTAGAGGTGATTTTGAATGTGTCGACTATATTTTGTGAAAGAGAAAAACCAAAATAAATGGGGGAAAAATGAGGAGCGATATGATTTAAATCTATTTCTTTACATGAATTGTTTTTTATGATGTGAGTTCATTTCGAAATTTCGTCGAATCATGGCACGAAACATTTGTGAATATGAAAGATATATAGAATTTGTTATATGGGAATTCGGGGCGAATATAAGAGAAAAATGGGCGAAAGTGGCGAATGTAAAAAAAAAAACGGAGAACAA
Organism: Mayetiola destructor; assembly: GCA_000149185.1. Classification (NCBI taxonomy): domain Eukaryota; kingdom Metazoa; phylum Arthropoda; class Insecta; order Diptera; family Cecidomyiidae; genus Mayetiola; species Mayetiola destructor. Next base: position 1,053,933 of record GL501523.1, read on the forward strand.
CCCTTGGCAATTAACTTTTCCAATTCGCCACTTTCGCCAATTTTCCTTCTAAAAACGTACCAATACGAAAAATCAGTTCACGAAACGAAAATTGTAGTGCGGTTGAACCGAGTTGGAACATTCAAACAACGTTAAGCATTTGAGCATTATCCGGTTCCTATATTTTGTTAAAATGCATGCTCCGTTTGTCGCTCATAGTTCATGGAACTTGTGATAAGTTCATTTTGATGTCAAAACACATCAACAGCATCTACAATCGGTGATTTTACCACAAAACGAACAACAAACCGCATCAGTTATTTGAACAAGTCAAACAAGAAGCTACTGAATTACGTAAACTGTTTCTTTTCTTGTTGCTATTTCCACTCACTTGTTTTATTATGACGTGGTTTTTGCCTTTTCATTCTTTTTTCTTTTCGCTTTTCATCAGAACACTCATTGGCCACTTTTGTCTTGTTTGGCTTTATTTAAAAAAAAGAAAAGCACAACGTTTAAGTTTCGTATTCGTTAAATGAAAAGGAAAAGATAGAATTAGACACGGAGTGAAAAGGCGCTAATACAAACCACGAAGCGTGCATCAACGGAACAGAATAACAGAGGGCAACAAAAAGAACAGCAACAACTACAACAAATGACTGCCCGCCCAAACTGTTTCATGGTATCGCGAGGGTTGCATGTGTAAATCGCGAATACAATTTTTTTAACGACCAAAAGCGCTAAGAGTCAAACTACAGAGATCCAAACGAGGTGAAATGAAATGAATTTCGAGGACAAAATAGAAAAAAAAAAAGAAAAGAAAAAGTGAAACGATACGTGAAATTCGAACACATAACGAATGAAAAAACGTTGACTTTACCATTCAAAGGAATACAAAAGAGACAAAAACTGCATTTTTCCGAAAATGGTTTGCTTCTGTTAAATGAATTCTGCTTCTTCGTCACATCTAATGCATAGTTTTCCTTTTCTAGTAGACTTTAGGTAAAAAGTGAAATAAATCCGTTGGAATAGCCAAAAACTAATGAAAACAAAACAAAACAAAACAAAACAAACAAACATTTTTTTTTTGCACGAAATTTGATGCGCTTTCCGATTTTATTTCGTATCTTCTTTTTTGTTTCGTTCGTCACCTATTAACATTACAGTGAGCACAATGAACACAGTAATACCTCTTGTCGAGATTGTCTTCAGCACACAGCTGTTGCCGTCATTTTTCGCTGAATGTGCTAGTCTATTTATTTGTGTGACGAATACATTTTCATCGTTTATAAAAACATCAACACATCTTCAGCTATTTTTTTTTCCTTTTTTTCCATAAGCAGATGCGAATCTTCACCTTCGGTTTGTTTTTCCCACTTTTTACTTTGATATTTTCATTTTTCTTACAATTTGTCCGTCATTCTCAGCTCAAACAGTCATTTTACCATTTTCACCAAATGGATTAGTCAAGTGATTAAATATTACAAGGATACACATAATGCGAATATGTAGCCAAAGTTCTATTTAAATGTTGTGTGCTTTCAATCCTCCTCATATACACACACACACACATACATATATACATATATCTGGGAATGGAACAAAAAATTATTTCAACATCAATTTTACTATCTTCAGTTTTTCGTGCTTGGTCGATTCTGTCTTTATGTAAATTAAACGATGGCAATTTGAATATCATATCGCTGAGCTCATTCATGTTAAAAACAACTCCAAAACAACTTAATTTTCATATTGAAAATGAGATGGCTTTATTTAGCGGAAAAATTCAACTGTAAAATGTTGAATATTTTAAGCAATGAGCTCTTATACTTTGGACCCAAACGCCGAATGCTGAATGCCGAATGCTGTCTGCTGAGTCACCAAATAAATGTTTTCAAGGTACGCACTAGACATTAAGTGGTCCTTTACGAGAATGATTAATCTTCTTCATTTCGAATACGAAACTAATTCAACAACGATGATGATGAGAAGGAAAAAAAAATAATAATATGAATTTTATGATAAATTTATGCATCCAAAAGATTGCATTAGTTACTTACTAAATTGACTTTAATGATAACATTTAAAGTTTATAAAGAGCGCATCTGCTATTCACTATGGTTGAATGAAAACTTTTCCACTCAACATAGTGCCGAATCGAGCGAGAAAATACTGTGTGTTTGTTTTGTTTTTCCCTATATTTTTTCGTTTAAACTCTTTATCACTTTGAATTGAACACTTAGTGAAATTATTTCGATGATTTTGATATTTGAAAAACAATAAAGACCCAAAGTTTTCCTGGATTTTTTTTTTTTTTTTTGGTTCGGTGAAAAAAGCCAATAACTGTTGTCTTTTATGGATGTGGACACATAAGCATTTATTTAGCTATTTGAATTTGATTTCAATGGCTCAACACAAACATAACGACGGCCCAAGTTGAATAAACCTGAACGATTTTTTCAATGTTGTTTTCCCCATTAGAATCCATTCCACAGAATCGAAAATATTCCTTATTAATCCGATTCATTAAAATGAGAAAAACAAAAACGTGAAAATGGAGAATGCAATTAAAGTGACGTTTCATTGCTTTGGAAATAGCTAAATCTTTTGAATGATCCATTCGTATATTCGCAGTTAATGAGCTCATGTTTTTCGAATTCAGATGAGGGGCGAAACGGAATAGGAATTTTCCACCCCAATTAAATTTTCGTGAAACATTTGAACCATTTATTAATCGAATCAGCCATTTTCAAAAGTTTTATTTTCTTTTCGTTTGAGGAAATTTAAAATCAGAAAACGTTTAATCAAACCTCGATTCAAAAATAATAGTTTATAAATTCGTTTTAAATGATTTCCAAAGCATCTGTAATTAAGTTAACAAAGTTTGATGATCGGCTCTGTTGCCGGTTAACCGTCAGACTTCACGAATTGATTATTCATCGAACAAATCTGAATCCCAAGCGAAATTATTTGAAAATCCAATGGATGTGTGCAGTGTACACATTGCCTAAGATTAAATTCCAGAGATTGGAGAGAGAGAGAGAGAAAAATTGCTATCCAAGCAACACAAAGCAACAGTGCCAGGTGCCATCGCCATACGTGAACACTGGATTCTAGATTCCATTTTCTATGAATAGCATAAGCTTCAAGAAGAGCAAATTGAAGTAAATTCGAGATATTTACCGTTGCTCATCGAAACAAAATGTGAAAATATTGACAAAAAAGGCCTTCAAGTCATGCCACAGTTACAAACTGGTACAATAAAATATTTACGAAAATTTCGGATCTAATTCAAACATAATGTGTTTTGTATGTTGTGTACAACGGAATTCCGTAACTACAAAATTTGTACATATTTTGGATGAAAGAGGAAACTCATTGTCATCGTCAATTGCACCATCGCCGTTGGTAGAAACTTATGTGTGTGTGTGTGTGTGTGTGTGTGTGTGTGTGTGTGTGTGTGTTTGTGTGTATGCATTCGTTTACATTGCTTCACCACATTCGCCACCATAAAAAAGAATAAAAAGTTGAAATTTGGCGATGGTGTGAATACGAAACATTTGATCTCAACAAATGCGCGCATCAACCATCAACCATCAACCGTGGCCTTAATGTGTACTTTGTATGGCTTGTAGCTTGTTGTCTGTTGTGCATACGCGTGTGATGGATATGCGGTAAAATCACGAATTGAGTCATCTGACTGTGGGTTATTTAACTGCTTTATAACTTTTTATGAGAATTAGCGCGCAAACAAAATATAAGATTTATAAAAACAAATTTCTGAGCTGACAATGATGTGCGACGATAAAGTGATAGCACCAAAAGAAACCAACAAATTAAAAGACGAAGGAGTTAAGAATGGAAATTATGATGAAAAAGGCCACGTAAAGCTTACATTTTGATATTGTGCCATGAAAAATAAGACAGGGGAAGAAGAAATGAAATAAATAAACAAATGTAATATGAAATAAGAAACGTTGCTCATCCAAAAATATACAAAAGCCATGCATAGTCTGCGAAGATATTATGTAGACGAATACGAATCAAAGAAGGTGGTAATTGTAACCAAGAGAATGTTATAACATGACATAAAAAGAGATTCGAATTTTTTCGATCTCACCAGAAACGATGGATCTGTTTGTTTTTTTTGTTTTGTTTGTTTTTTTTTTAGTTTGTGTGAGAATTTTGTGGATTTTATTAGTTTGTATATTTTATTATTATTATGGAAAGTGAAACAGAAAGCGGAAAAAACAAGAAGAAAACTGGCAAATGATGCCAGCAATTGGTTGTTTGCCGTGTTCACAATATTATGGATTCGTACAATTTGGCTGAACGAGAATTGTTTTAGATGGCTGGGATTGAAAGTGTTACTTAATACGTTCCATATGTACGAAGAGTAAACGACTTTAACTTAACGGTATGGATCCGGTGTACATTATACACTGTTTACATTGTTATACATGAAATTGAATATTTACAAAAGAAGAATGCAGCCGAAAGTATATGAAGTATGAAGAATGAAAAATCTCTTATTTATTTATTTATTTTTCTTTTTTTATTTGCTTGAGGTCGTGTTTTTTTTTCTTTCCATATCCCTTCTATTATTTCATTGCCATTTTGGAATGGATAGCAAAACATATTAGCTAATAATGTCATAGACACAGTAAACCGTTTGCATTGAGTCATGGATATTATTAATGCTGGAAGCTCAACTGGATAGAAAAGATGGGAATGAGATTGTAATGGTTTTTCGCGTTGTATTTTAATTTGGTGACTGTTATATGTTTGGTTCCATTTTTTCTTCTTCTCCTATTGCTCCTTTCCTATTCCTCACATAATAATAATAGTAATAATACTAATAATCAACTTGGACCCGAAACTATGAAAACAGAACCGACGGAAAAACAGCACCCAAAGGAAACACGATCGAAAATGAACATTGAATAATATGCAGACAATGGACACACACTACAGCATATCACAACCGCCTGTGAGTCGTCGTCATCGTCTCCGGTTCATTTGGCCTTTTTTCCTTCGTTTCTTCAATGTTTCGTTTCTTTGCTTCTTTTCTTGTTTTTCTTAAACAAACGTTAAAAGAGTTTGTTTTAATTAAAACCTGTGCGCAATTTTTTTCTTTTTCTCTTCTTCTTGGAACCAAAGTGAATAAAAGTAAAATTTAGTATAAAATAAATCTGTGAGAGATCGTTTTCCACCCTCCATATCATCATTTTGTTCTGGTTTGGTTTAGGACATTGCAGATGATGGTTGTTCCGCTTTTCGCATTGACTTTTTACTTTTATTTCGTTTGTGTGCTGTTTGCTGTTAAAACTCTTTCACTTTTTTTCACATTTATTTCTCAAATGTTTTGTTGTCTCGTGAATGGCTGTGTGTTGTGTTGTGTGTGTGTACACTTTGTAACATGAAACATGGACAATATATACACGAACATAGAATATATTGTATGTATTTTGTAGCCATTTCCATTAAGTTCACAACAAGATGTTTGGCCATTTTCGGCATTATATTTTAAGTCTCATGTGGTGAGGCTGAAGAACAAAAAGATTGCTTTGGATATTAAGGAAACGGCTTTCTTAATTCCATTAACAACGGAAAAACAATGAATGAAAATTAAATGTATAAAAAAAGACGTGGAAAATATCCAGGAGAATGAGAAATGAAGAGAGTGAGAGAGAGCGAAAGAGAGAGAGAGAGAGAGGGAGAAAATATTTGAACGTTACCGATAAAGAGAAAAAGTAACAACCTTCGTTGAAGACATAAAAGCTGCATTCGGATTTTGGTTTCATTTAGTTCATTCATGGCCGTTTCAATACTTTAGACTAGAAACATATTATCTATTGTTTGGTGTATGGTGTATGGCATTAAAGGGCCGTTCCAACGAATCTCAAAGAAATGAAAATAAAATTAATAGAAAATGAAGACGAACGAATTTTGTTCAGTGCGTTCATTGGCGACAAACAACCAACAAAACAATCGCTACTCACTCGTTCACTGTTCACTGTGCACTGTTCACTCCCGACAATACCATTATCCAAATAAATAGCGAAACGAGCCGTATAAATGAGGCTTAGCATTATGTGCGCAAGGTGTAATTTAATGAATGAGAAGAAAATTCGGTATAATTGTAGAACATTTACTAAATTGACAAATTCATTGCGGGATTTTTATTCTTTTGTTTGTGTGAGGTGTGAGGCTCATTTAATTTGGCTTTGTCATTGTACTCTTCTCTCATTCGTTATCATAATGTTTTCTTATATTTGCTATTCGCAATTCCATAGTAGAGGATCTCTAATAGTGACTAGTCGAACACTATGTACATCAACTATCAACGCACAATGCACAATGCACAATGAAAACTGTATTCACTTCAAATGGTGTCTTGCAAATTCTTATTTAATGTGCACGGCAAAGACAGATGACAAACAGCCAACAACACCATACGTTATTTGATGAATAAATTTTCTTAACGCTGCTCCTATTGCAGCACGTCAACGGAAGGCCACGATGCGGTTGAGACAAACAAATTGAAATGAAATTAATTGATTAGTTTTGGTTGACAAACAAAAGTTGAATAAAGTCCTATTCCTATATCGATCGGATAAACATTAGACATTCTGGAAATCGGTTGCGGCATTCATTCGATCCCATAATAATAAATATAAATAATAGATTGATTGAGGAATGTGAAGAGTTCGATTTTTAGTTTTAAGTACGGTGAAATGAGCAGTGGAAAAAAAATAGAATAAAATCGCATCCATCAAACGAAATTAGTGAGCAGTTAAAACTTGGAAGCTGGAATACAAAGCATCAGGGAAAATTGGACCGAATTTCTTTGAATTACTATCATTATGAATTACATGAGAAGTGCGCTTTTCTTTAAGAAGAACCAAATCATTTCGATAGAAATAAAACTCTATCCACTATCCAGCCAACAAAAGGAAATTGGAAATAGAAATTAAGATGAAATTCAAATTGACCATAGAAAGTTCTAATTAACGCCATTCACTCAATTACATTTGGAACGAATATTTTTAATGGTTATTCCCCCTTCCAATTCACCGTTGACCATAGCCCATTGCTCATTAACGATTAAACATGTTAAGCCATTTTAGGACTTTCCGTTTTAGAACTTGGAACGTGAAAGTAACAACGCAATCATAACTGAAACAAACTTCAGACGTTTTCATTTCACTTTTTTGTTTTAACTTTTTTTTTTTCATCGGTCGGTCGCCATTGATATCATAAAATCGATATAGAAAATTGAAGGTATTGACGGAATGCGAATGGAAATCGTAAATATTGAGAAAGAAAACAAGACATCGAACAAGTTGCGACTCGTATATTTTGTAGTTATTTTATATTTTGATTCATATTATGTATACTGTACATGAGCTCTGTGGTTGAACCATTGAGCGTTCTGCATTGAACAGTTGGAACATTTGCGATATTAGACGGCAAATTATTTATGCGTGTGTTGATACACTACTTTACACTCGTACACTACAACATATTGATATCTCTATTTTCTGAACATTGAACACCCACGAATCCAACAAATAAGTAAATAAATAATTTATGTTGCAATAACGAACAAACTTTTGCCATTTCAAAACTTATTATTGTGACATGAATTTTTACTTTGTTTGAAGTAAAACTGAAGGAGTTTCACGCTATCAATGTTCGTATCAAAATGAATGCGTAGCTTCAGAAGTGAATGGTTTTCGTGTGTAAAGTGATGACATTGTCAAACGAAATCTTTATTTGAAAGAGAGCGACAAAAAAGGAGAGAGAGAGAGAGAGAAAAAAAGAGAGTAAAAATTGTCATCGAGTTGAGTCAGTGCTCAATGGTTTTCAAGTTTCAAAATTATGAATGGAATAAAAAGAGAGCGCTGAGCACCGCCATACGAGACATGGCTCAATGATTTTTTGAAATAAATAAATAAACGAATCAAATGAATGAATGATATGCAGCGAAAAATAGCGTTACAATGTGAATTATGAATATGCAACATTAATAGAATGTCGGACACGTTGTTGCCAACAAATAATAATATAATACAATTCACTAGCCAATGGCACATAACACATGACACATAACACACTATTATATTATTATTGAAATGTCAAATTTTGAAGACAATAAGAATTTCCATAGGATCATTTATTTTTAACTTTTAAAGATATTTTTATTCAAAATAACATATAGTTGAAGAAAATGATGACAATGTCATCGCCACCATTATCATCGGCGACTTAAATTCCACATTTTTATTGGATTTCATTTCGCTGTCAGTGTGTTTAGGTGACTTTATATTTTTCTTTTTATTATTTTCCATTTTTTTTGCACACATGCATCAGGCGATGTAATTGAGCCGAATGCTTTCAAATGAAATATAAAACACAACCGATGGAAATGGACGAAAATACTTCTTGCCATAGGTACAAAACAAAAACAATAAACAATTGCAAGCTAACTGACTGAGTGAGTTTTTCGTTTCATCAGAAAAAAAAAAATAAAAACAAAAAAACAATCCATTCAACAGTATATACTGTATATGTATGCCACATTGCCATAGTCATTGGTGCTGAGGAAATATTATGGTAAATGATGAGAAAAATGTTGAAAATCAAATTACATTTATTTTGACAACGCGATGAAAGTAATAGCTTTACACTCTACACTCTACATCCGATATATATTACATCAGACTGTATCAACTTTTGTCAAGTTAACTGAACTGAATACATTGACACTGCGTGTGTACAGTGTACAGTGTACACGGTTCTACTTCAATATTCTCGCAATTATATTTTACGGAAGAGTATCAAACTCATATCCCATACCATATTCCTTAAGCCATACATATCCATATGGTAAATGTGAAACAGTGAAATATATTGAAGACAAAAGAACAGCTCATTCCAATACATCACACAATCACACACCCATTCCCATGCCCATGAAAAAAGCAAAAAAGAAGACAAACACAAAGTACAGAAATTATTGACGGGCAACAAAATGAATGAAAAAAATGTGCAACCAAACAATCGAAACGAATGAGCAACTAAAAAAAGGCTTTTCAGATCCTTAACAATATAATTTAATGTATCGTTCGTTGTTTTTGGTGTACCCATATACGAAAAGCGGAAAAAGTCTATGCATACTATGCCGGTATTTTGATTCGATAGATTTGGATTAATGGTATTTCAATAGAATGACGTTGATATTGAAAAAAAAACAAGTTGAAATTGAAGCTTTTTAATATAGATAAAGACAGGTGTGTTCCGTGTAAACGTTACAAGATACACCACTGTACATTGTACATTGTACACACATATAATTCATAAGTTGCACAAAATTGGTAAGCCCTTTGTTTCTGCCTTTGTCAACGATTGACATGTTCACTGTAAATTCGAATTAAATTTTTGTCCTTTTCACAGTGACTTGAATCCAAACTGACAAAGAGAATGAAGAGCCAAAAAAAAAAAAAAACAAAATGGACGAAAGGAACGAAAAAAAAAATGTAACGAAACGACAGCAGCAGCTAATTCATGGCATGTGTGATGCTCATCCACTTATTCTAAATTCTAGCAAAACGTACGTTCATGTTGATATGTTGCAGTCCACCACATACTTTACACTATACATTTTACATTTTACATCCCATATCGTACATCGTACATCGTAGTATATCGCATCCATATATCATACGTTCAATAATGAGCTGATATATGTGTTATGAAATTATAATGACACGTAATTTACCTGTGCGCTTGCAATTCTTGCCTGTCTACCAGTGTTCGGTGCGGCATGATTCACAAGGGCAATTCAGCTTTATTCATAGCATTATTGAACGATGAAATGAACGCAAACGTTTTGTCGAAATGGGGAATCAGACGATATTGTACTTTACAACAAGAGAGCACTTTATGCACCTCGTTCTAATGTTTTCCGTCATTTGTTTTCATTCTTTTTCATTTTGACAAACAAATTATTATTAGCATTATTATATAATATATTGTGTGTGTGTGTGTGTGTGTTTGACTCTGTTTGTGGGTTTGTTTGTTTGTTCGTTTTTTTTCTTTTCTTTTTTCCATTCGATATAATGCGATTAAATTAAAGCCCAACGCTATAAACAAAAATTGAAAATGGCGAAATTCATTTGCTCGAGCATTGAACATTGGATATTCGTTATGTGATGTGTTCAATGTTGATTGTAGACCGAGCAAGGGCGCAGCCTTTTTATAATTCTGATGGAATGACTTACAATTTTCAATGCATTCTATTTTATCAAATGTCAAATTGTCTGCCAAAACTGCCATTCATATTCATATGACATTCGGTCGAAAATTCGTCATTGTTTTCAATTTGGTTCACCTTTTTTCCAAAATGCTTTCCATCCAAGTGAGATTTCGTTTTTGTTTTTTCATTATCAGCCAATCATTGTGACATTGTCTTCAAATTGTTCTGCAATTTCGATAAAGGTTGAATGAATTGAATAATAATAGTAATTGAGACGAATATTTTTCAGATATTGAATTGTGTAGTTTTGTTTGTGTCTTTGATTTATTGTCAAATGTTAAGCATTCAGAAATCCAAATATGTTAACTTAATTTTTTCGGTATTTTCAATATTTGATTAATTAATTTTTTTTTTTATTTAAAGGAACCACAATATTCAACCAATCCAATGGCATGTGATGCATATTCAGTAAATATAAAGAATATTAAATGCAATCCATTCTCAACCAGTCATACAAATTAAAATAAAGCTCTGAATTTTTAATTCATGTCGATATTCTGACCTGTGCATATCTTTTTGTATGTTGTTATTTGGAACTATTTGAATAAGAAAAATATCGAAGCGATGAACGTTCAACCGCAAAATTTGACACTCATGCATGTGCTATTATAATCCAAAGTATTTTTTTTTTCTAAAATAATTTTTTGACTTTGAGGCATCCCGATTACGTCATAGTATTAAATAAACAGCACAATATTTGCAACTGTAAATAGTTTTCTTATTATAATTCACTGAAAAGACTCGACACAAATATTCAATTACAAATAAAAACATTGAAACCAAATATTCAGTTCCAATAGCAATGGAGCGAAAAATAAACATTTATTGTGTCAAAATAATAAAATGTGAAGCTAACACCCAGAACAAATATTGCTGTCAAAATATATCCGAACCGAATCAGGAACATTGAATTTTGTATTGGCTCACAATAAATACAAAGAATAAAGACATCATGTTTGGTTAACAATTTTGTAGAAAAAAATGTGCTCTGATTGATATAAGTTAACTTCTTGAAATCCGATTGTCACATCAAAATACATTCAATATTGTCTATTGAATGAAGAATGTTTGCAGTTTGCAGATACCGCACACCGCACACCGCACACACATCCATTCCAAAGTTAATGCTCCATTTACTACATTTTCCGAATCAATTTGATTGGTGTTTGTTTTTGATCGAATATTTTCCAGTACATTCACTGTTTTAACCATTATTTTTTGAAAAATAATTTTTCTTTCCGATTACCGGAACATAAGAGGATCATTCCGGCATATACATTGTACATTGTACATTTTACACATTCAAAATTCAATATTCAGAATTCAAAAATGTGCAATATTCAAATGGTAAGTAATAAGCGATAAGAGATATAAATCCTGAATCATGACATGATATTTAAATTCGATTCTTGTGTGTATATCATCAAAAATCGAAAATACGGATCATCCGTTCAAGTGAATGTTTCTATGTTTGCATTTCGATGCTCACATATAATATAAACATTGAACACATAAATAAACCACCGTAACCCGTTGCCAAAAAAAGCAACAACAACTCCAGATGTTGACATTAGATTCATGAATTGAATGTAAGATACAAAATGAATCATAAGAAAATGGATGGATACAGTTTACAGTTGTTTGTGAAATAAAAGAAAAAATTGATAGTAACAATATTTGCTTGTGCCAGGCAAAGAGCATCAGGCGTGAATCGAAGCGGAAGCTTTTTGGGGATACATACGGAAATCATCTGACCGTTGGTTTGTCGAAATGTTTTCTATCCTCTCTCTTTTCTCTCTCTCTTTTTCGTATATGTTCGAAATGTGTAGCATATTTGGTAAGATGATGTTCTATTTTCTGTGTTATGTCAAGCGAAAAGAAAGAATAGAAAAATAGAAAAAAATACCACAACAATAATTCCGACAAACTGCGTCAAAACAAATAATAACAAAATAATCTCTAAATGATATTCGACATTATTTGGAAACAAAGATGGTTTGAGGTTCACAAAATCCATAGTAGTCTAAGATATTCAGCTATCAAAATCATCATTATTCACACACAAAAGCACACATTTCATTCATTAAGTCCGTTTTCCGTTGTTTCGAATCATCCTTCATCCTTTCGAACATTAGTTATTAACCGGCCGTTGGAATGAACACACACACACACACACACAAAAGAAACCCCCAAAGATAAGTTCATTATGATTTGAAGAAATATACCGCTCTTCAAATTGGCTCATGGTTACTTCTTTCAAACCCTTCAGATCCGTTTAATTTTAATCCAAACGTAAACACTAAAAATTGCATACATCAAGAGCAAAACATTCACCAAACACCAAACACCAAACTCTCTCATATACGAAAATATTATATGGAAATTATGCCTGAAAATTGCATGCAATGCTTTTGAATGACATGTAATCATATGTAATGTGTGTGTTTTAATCCTATTTTATCCATAATATAACATATAATTCCGTGACTAAACCAAAAAACTATAATGAAGAATAAAGGATATATTTTCCTAAATACCATGGTTTGATATAACCCAATGGGCTCTCCATTCACTATTCACCACTCACCATTCACCATTCACCACTCACCACATTCAAACGATATGATTTTCACTATTTTCTAATATATTTAATGGCTTAATTTGTGCTATCGAAACAAACACTAAGCAAAACAATTAGGTAAATGTGTAAATATAGAGAAAAATCGTCGTTACCCAAAATACAATGACAAAAAAAAAAAAAAAAAAATAAACAACGAGATGATAGACAAAAGCGGCAATTCATTCCATAACTCGAACATTAAATTTTTGGAAATTCGGAAAACTTTAGTGGCCCAGAGACAAATATATAAAATATATACAGGAAACATCACAGACTAGAACATTCGACATTCAACATTTAGATTAAATGGATTCAGGTTCATTATGTTGGGCTGTGAACACTGAACAACCCAAAATTGGTCTCAATGTTACGAATGATGGCATACATAGCATTCATTGCATGTGCTTTTTGTTGTTTAACGTTGAAAAACCACTTTTGTTTTGGATATGATACTGAAACATGGCAAAAAGAACACCAAAACCGGACACTCATACGGAAACATCAAACGCACCTATACAACCACACAATATGTTTATAGCAGAGTTTTATGATCCGTTTACTTTTAGTTAGTTTAGCTTTTATGATCTCTTTTTCTCTCTCTATTTTAACGGACATTTGTCAATTGGGCTATGACTTTAGTTTGTTTTGGTGTTGTTCATAATTCATATGTGAAATTTCTTCTTTCTGTGTCATTTCCATTATAACTTTGTACAATTTTATTATTATTATTATTATTATTATTATTATTATTATTATTATTATTATTATTAGATAACGATCGTTTAGCATTCAATTTTTGCTTATTATGTTTCGTCAATTTGACGGCGGTTGCATATATTTATGTGCAAAAGCCATAAGCTAACAGTATTTTTCCCTCGGTGATACTCAATTTCCCTATGCGAATATTAAAATTGTTTAGACTATAGTTTTTATTGACATCGATAGAACACATGTTTTACATTGGTTGGTCCACATGTAACCAAGGAAAAAACTTTGTCAAATTCAATTCATAATGAAAGAAGAAGATGGAGAAGAGAAAATAAAAACCAAAATCAAATATTCAGAAATGGCAATGTGTGCATTGCATTCGCATATAGTTGTTTGACTTTAGCAATTTCTTCGTTTTAATATTTTATGTTGTCAATTCGTCGAAATGGAAAATGAATTTTCCATTTTGCTCTCTTTTTCTCTCTCTCTCTCTCTCTCTGTGTCATTTCAATGACTATTCTCAAATAAATGTATGAAAATCTGTTATACAAAGTTAAACATTTGAATTCAAATTCACTATTAGATCAATAAAAAGTTAAAGAGTGGCCTTTGAATATTCAAAAATAAACAATAAATGGATTCGATGAAAACGTGAAGCCACTTAAAGTAAAATATCAAATGTTGGAACAAATGCTCGACAAATAGTTCACATTAAATGAAATAAGAGCGAAATATTGGATCAATTTTATTGAAATTTATCCAACAATAAATTGTAATTAAGGGAAATACTAAAATTTAAAACAAAAATTTTGAGTCAACAGTGAAAAAATGGTACGATTTTTCCACATTTCACATGGTTAGTGTTCATGGAAATAGTTTCATCAAATGATAATAAATACACGACAAAAATTGATAAAATAAAATGAAAAAACTGAATCCATCTTTGAAAAATTAAAAGAAACTTTTCTCTCTTGAATCCATATACGAAGCACTCCACATGATAAATGATACTTACTCTTATATTATTATAATTATCAAATGAAATGAAAAAGTGCGATTGAAAATAATTAAATATTTTATGCGATCATTTGGCCCAATTTCGGTGAAAGAGAAAACCTTCTCGAATATAAGCCTTAGATCTGCTTCTTCTGAACAAACGCACCAAAATATGTGTGTAGGTGTATTGTGCATGTACCATATTGTTTTCGTCATAAAAAATAAAAAAAAAAACAAACAAAATAATAAGAAAAACCTTTGTTTCGTCTCAATTGAAAAAGGAAATTTGCTTCAGTACTCTGTAATGAATAATGAATGCAAATGAAAAAGGAAAGCCGAGCACTGTCTTTTGTTGTTTTAATGAAATTCAATGTTGTGGCTTTCTAATCATCATTTATCTGAACACAAAGTACAAAGAATTCAGTTCAAATGTTCCTATAAACCACAAGCAACAAGGCTGAGAAAAGGATACAAGAGGAAAGAGAAGCCAAAGGAAATATCACAGCAATGTTTTTAATCTTAAGCAAATGAAATGATTTGATACAATCTAAAAATGGAAAAGCGTAGGTGTAACTGTTGTATGTTGTTGAATGTTGAACAGTATTAATTGTAATAATAATTTAAATGTGTATACATTGTACACTGTACAGCAGTAAATATCATGTACGTATCAACAAGTACATATGCATATGTACAAAACGAAGGTGAAGGGGAAAAATTTCAAAAAAAAAAAAAGAATTGAATATGGAATATGGAACAAGCAGCACAGTTAACAATGAAACATTTAATATACACCGATTCAAAGAAGAAACGATCAATTATGCTTACAAAATAGCTTTGATCGTATCATTTTTACAATTTTATAAATATTCAACCTAAGCCTGCACCAACAATGAAACAAAATAAAGAACACCCAAAACGGAACCTCTTCTGTTTTAGAGTTTTGTATAATTTTTGTATTTCGAATCCGTTTCAAATCATTCAAACATTTTGAAATATTCAAATAACACTAATAAGAATGGTTTCGTTTTATGGCAATAGCTTTTTGTTCGTGTACATGTGTACAATGTACACATATTTTGTATGAATCGATGCTCAAACGGATATAAAGTAATCACTTTGTCATATTGTTGCCGTTCGATTCAAATTTAATCTGCTTATGAAAAATGAGCACATTTTGCGGGTTTGAATCAAAAAATAAAAACGATATGTTTACGTGTAATGGGTGTAAATGTATGCGTATTATGTAATATTTAATGGAAATGACAAATCTCTTTTATGCACATGAAATCTGTTCGATGTTCGATGAAAGAACCATTATTTCCATTTTATGTTGCCCTTTTTTTTATTCGAAGCAACTATTGACGAACATATATCGAATATGAATCGTAATCAATATTTGAATTAATAAATCCCCCACGAGTTCCATTATTGTTGTACCATTCCAAAAATTAATTTCGATAAAATTATCGCATTATTGCTTCAATATTCCATCATCGAATTTGTACCTTGAACATTAAATAGAATTATTATTATTTGATAACGACAGAGATCCAATAAGAATGTGAATCATGTGAGGAAATCAAAAGTGTTCCAAGATTCGATAAAACAAAACAGAATTATTTTAACGGATATTTTACATTTTGAATTCGACACTGCAGAATCGATGTGGAAACGAGCGAAAAAAAAATTTGTTGGGGAAATTTTGTGTGATTTTTCGAATGGTTTCGATTTTGCATTGCTGTTGTTTGACTCCAACATTCTGGAGTGTAGCGTATGTAAATTGAAACGCTTGATCGTATGTAGTTCGTATCTTATCACAAATGAATTTTATGTTTTATGTATCGCATATGCCTTGTGCGTATGGCCCATGGTGTGTACAGTGTACAGTGTACTGTTTATAATGTACAATATACGATATGTGTGAGAAATTGATACAGGATTGCTCAAATAAACGTGTACAAACAATATTTGGGTTAAGTAGCTCGTTATCGCACCCCTCAACATTGGACTGCCTCGGTATACGCTTAAAATCCAGCAATATTGTTGCTACTGTTTCACACACACACACACGCATATATTTTTTTCAAACGTGCAATGCATGTGAGGCCTATTTTTTTTGTCTCTGTAGTGTGTACCAGCAATATAGGTTTCATGTTTTCAATATCCGGTAAATATGTTCTATTTTGCTTACTCTTCCAACTAAACTTTGGTAAACCATAAACAAATTGATTGTGAAATATGAACGTTTTTGTGTTGTAAGGCTCCAGTTCAAATGCGTTCGAATAACATGAAAATGTAAATGCACTCGAAAGGAGCCACTTCATTTCAATGTGTATATGAAACACAAACACAATCAATGAATTTTCAAATGAATTACTTTCACTGGTCCAGTTATCGACGCATGATGCAAAATCATGACACCAATAAACTGTTCACAGTTTTAGCCAAATATGCTGAATTATAACGAATTCGATGAGATGATTAATGATTGATTTTATAGTAATTTGTTCAAATAAATTTGTTTGTATCATTTCGTTGCCAGCATATTGTTTTTTTTTGTTGTTCTTCTTCTTACTTTTCACTGTCACCCATTATCGTCCAAACATTCGTGTCGATACTTCAACTGTTGAAGTATTCATTCATTTTGGAGCTCCGTGTTCGCTCAGTTTGTTTATTGGCGATTGCATATAATCGTATGACATCAACACGGTTCCAATTTGAATGGCCTGGCACCCTTAAAATTAATTAGTTCATTAATTGTGTTGGAACCCATTATAATTTACAATATAATACTATCGATAGACCATTGTCTATGATGTCTATGATCGCGCACACACATACATTTCCATATATTTTTGAAGGATACCTTTTATTATCGACACCACACCCACATTATTCATATGCACGTAGTTTGGTGAACCGAGCATCATGTAATGCATTGCATTGTTGGCCCAAAATGTAATGTGAATCCAAACAATGTAGATGGTGACCGTTTATATTCATTTATCGTTGACATTTTGAAATATTGATGAAAATATGTGGTGGTTAATCATTAGCCTCGGTACTTTGGCACTTTGGTATAAAAAATAATTATTGTTGTATTGGTAACAGTGGTGATGATGTTGATGATCTGGTTTTTGGTGATGAACTATATGCATTGCATTATTATAAATGTATAAAACCACATATTCACAGCGCTTAACCACTTGTAAAAACTGTTTTCCAAATTTTTTTTTTATCTCTTGCATTTTTTCATGTGGCGAATATCTGATAGAGATTGATCGATCGATTGCAGCTTGATTATTATTATCGTCGGCATCAATGATGTGACATTATTGATTGAAATTGGAAACTGAAAATATTTTATTTCAAACATTTCATTTTATATCCAAAAATTTTGGAGTCAAAAATGGAAAATTGCAACAAACCAAAAATTGATTTGTAACAAATGTTTGGCAAAAGTTTATAAAGCTTATTTTCGGGTGGAGTTGAAATGTAAGTTAAAATAACATGCACATAAATATGCTTGCGATTGAGTTCGTTAGTCCAGATTGAGTTCATAAGGCCATGGCAACTGGTGGCCAATATACTATTAACAAACTAGTCCGTTCAAAGCCAATATTAAAAAATGTATTATGTGATTTATGTTAGACATTAACTGCTTTTGCCTTTGCATTCTTGTTAGGCGATAAATACCCGCATTCAATTCATGGCCTTTCAACACTTGTATGTTCAATGTTCACTGTTTACAGCATTTTATTTGCATCATTGTATGCGCGCGCGTGTTTTTCTGTGTATGTATGGGTTCACATTTAATCGATGCCTAAGTTGTGACCATTCTGTGGTTTGCTCGCAAGAACCGAAACTCCTGCTTTTGAATTGTGCTTAACTGTAGTTAGTGCTAAGAATCATTCTGGCCGCTGCACACTGCACACGTATACAAATGCATTTTTAGGTCATTTTGTTTTGTTATGGCCGTTTTGGATATATTCCAACCAAAAACTTTGCTCAAATCTCAAATCGCAGCTACTTGTGAAAGAAAATACGCTCAATTATTTGAAATATATTTCATTTCGTAAAAAGCATCTGCCATACAGCAACTTTGCCATTAATGAAATAGAACTGAAAATGGAAAGCTTGGAACTAACCAAATGACAATAGGAATGAGAAAAACACATACGTGCTTTAACCATACACATTTGCTTCATGGTTCATGGTTCTTGAGAACCATTTTTTTTTTGTATGTATTTTCTTTTTCTTTTTTATTTTGTCATTCACAAACCGAATGTGTCCCGGGTTCTGGTCACACAATTTTGCACACCACACACTTTTAAAGTGAGTGTAAAATTATGCAATATGTTTTTGTTTTTGCTTTTCTTTTTCAAATTTCATTTGATAATTATTTCGTTTAGATCGCATTCAATCGCACATATTGTACCCAACAATGAATTGAATTTGTGTATTTTATGTGGACCGCAAGTCCACAAGTCGGCTTTATGCTCTCGTTTCATTTTTTCGTGTTTTTTCTAGTTGATATTTTTCTTTGATTCTCTTATCTGACAGAAGAAAAACAAAAAAACCAGATTGTAAACATTGAATGGAAACGAAAAAAAGAGTCATGCTCAGGTCAGTGAGCGAATAATTTGTGCTGAGAACTATTACTGTAAATGAATCGAGTCACCAGATCAACCGCCAAATCAACCAAAAGTTTTATTATTCAACGCTACGCAGACTATGATCGCATAGCAAATAGACAAAATGTATGACTTTAATTAAAATGCATGATATTTATTACACGTGTATTCTTGCTTCATTGTTTCGTTTTGCTTATCGTTTTTATTACGATGTAACATAAGCTTTGGTTCCCAGTATTGTTTATTTATCGATATTACCCATACATATTAGGTTACTTCCCCTTCTTGTTTGCTTCGTTTTCTTTTTTCATTCTTCCTTATTTTTTTTTTTTTGTTTGTTTTGTTTTTGTTTTTGTTTTCGGTAGTGCCGACATTTCATTTTGAATTTTCTTTATTGCCCTTCAACGGGTCCAATAAAAATGTCAATTTTATGTGTTTCGTCGGTGAATGCGTGTGGGTGTATGTGACAATATTGAATGTGTACTTCTTTTTTGACATCAGTTTTGTGTTTTACATTGTTGACATATGTGAAATACACACAACATGAGAATACAGATAAGAAATAAAATAGAGAAATAAACTTTTGCCCAAACGATTATCCTAATGACAAATAAACAATTACACCAGATTTAAATATGAATAAAAGATTTTTAGATTGAATAAAATACATACCAGCAAATAAACAACAATTCTAGCATGAGCAACTGCAAATGAGAAAAAAAAATTAAGAGAAATAATTAAATAAAATGAATTTTGTACTTATTGAAGAAAATTGTTCAATCAACAATTTAATTATTCTAAGGAACGATTTGAATGATTCTGATTATAATTGTGTTTTGTTCGTGTGCACGAGATCGAATTGAGTATTGGCTATGGATTCCATCTAGTATCAGAACAAATTTAACAATCAATATGCTTTTATCAATGTTCGTCACTTCTGCCACCAAATTAAAAAAAATGGCACAAATGACGGGACAAAATTGCTTTTGAAATCGGGAAATATATTTACTAGCCAAATGATGTAAGTATTAAAGAGCAGAAGGCAAAAATCTCATTGTTCACATGGTCGTATACATTCAATGCTCATATTATTATCAGTTCTCGATATTAAAGTTTAAATTACATTTTTTTTTGCAAAAGAAATTTCTTCGTTTTTTTTTTGTCCTCACGTTCTGTTTGTTATTCTAGAACCGTTGTGCTTTGTAGTATGATTGAAAATGGCAAATATTCCACAGTTTATGAAACAAAATGAGAAAAACTGAAACGACTCAATGAGATAAATAAATAAACGGGACTTTTGACAAAATACAGTTATAGATTTGTATTTTATCAATGAATGCGATAAACTTGCAAACTGATATATCTGTTTCTGTTTTCATTTTGTGCCAAATGAATGAGCGATATGACAACAACAACAACAACAACATGAGCGAAACGAGCGAGAAAGACAGACAAAGGGGGAGAAAATACATGTATTTCGCATGAGAAATGAGAAAAATAGTGCAACTGTTTCAACAGTGGCAACAATAATCGTTGCCAGCATGGCCAACAAATAAATTTCAGTTATTCATCAATATCGAAGAAGATATGGAGAAATGAGGACATGAAACATCATTCAAATAACATTCGATTCAACGAATATTCAACAAATTTCACATACATTTTCGGAAAATTGTTAAACTTCCTTCATTTTGGCCGTTATCATAAAATCGATCTATCTGTTAAATATATCGATATGTCGATATCTGATACAATTTGTTGGCTTCTCTGTCTGATACACTATGGCATACGATAGCACACGAATGATTTAGTAACAAATTATCATTGATGTCGGTTTTAATTTGATTTTCGATTTTCGATTTTGATGTTGATATTGGACGATTTGTTTGACAATTTTACTCCTTTCCTCTTGCACAATTTCAACCATGCTCGGCGATGGATTGGTTTTGTTTTCTTTTTTTCTTTTTTTGCATACAGCAGCATTGTTATGGCAAATGTTGACATCCAAGTTCCATTCAAATTTTGAAGTTATTGGGTTTTATATTGTAAAACTTTTGATTTGATTCATTGTTAACATTGGCCATATCGTTGTTGCCAAAAGCCGAAATGTAAAGTATGATTCTCTTATCTTTTATCCAAATGTACAATGTACAGATGTACATTGTACCCAAAATGGTTAATTTATAATATTTTTTTTTTCTATTCATATTACATATTATATGTGTATTCATTTTGGTTACTCGTTTCTGGTTATTATAGACCGGTGACCATTAGAATTTTGTGACTTGTAAGCCGATGTCTGTTTAACCGCAAATATGCAGTTGGCACTTCAGTGTATATCGTGTTGATCTGAAATTGTCTCAATTTACATTGAACCAAAAATATCAAATATAAAATATGTGTTTCGATGGTACCGGAACACCCAATCAATCAAATTATTTGCTCGTCGTTGCTTTTTTTAAGGAATTGGTTGGTGTCAATTTCCATCGAAATCATTTCATTACTGAACTATAATTCACATAAAACTAATGGTAAAAAAGGCGGCAGCAAGAAAAAGAAAAAAATATTATGTATAAATTATTATTAGACAAAATAGGCACTCGATACGGCTATGGCTACGGCTATTGCCATGGCTATGAATACGATATTACGATAAAAAAAATGAGCAATGAACAAGCAAAGGCAAATATATCTGTAACATGTATGTATATTGGAACATTGAAACATGGAAACATTATACTCAAGTTATATTCGTGATAAGTCACACACCTTTTTCACATGCATGTTGATCATAAGTGTTTACATTTATGTGGCAACGATAAGCAAGTTCAACGACTAATTAGTATGTATATTGTGTGTCTTCCACCATATTGTATTAAATTCATTATTTCCATTTGGTTTTTTTGTTTTCTATATCTCATCTTTTTTTTCAGTTTTTTTTTTATATTGTATTGTATTGTATTGTTGCTTCTTTTTCCATTTTTGACATTTGTTGGTGAACACAAATGTGCGGGCATACAATTTCGTTTTGTTGGTTTTGTTTTTGCAATTTGCAATCAACAAACGAAGCAAAGCAATAACTCAACCCGGAACGAAAGAGTGAAAATGAAAATTGAAACATGTGTTTATTTCTTTACAGTCATATGCCAAAATGTCGCTCATTGAATAATAATAAAATTGGAATAATGAATTCATGGTAATAAAATGAGTTGAAAGTTCCGACCGCAATGAAATGAATCAACTAATAAAATATCACAAAACCATGAACCATGAACCATGAACCATGGGTGAATTGGTAAAATGTGCACAATGCGCCAATTCTTTGGATATTTAAATTTGGTGCTTTAGCTTTAATGTGGTCCATATTTTGTGGTGTTATAGAATTGCACGGATCGTTTGAGCGGGTGCAAACTGGTATTTGATTTTACGTTTTTTCCTTATTCCGTTTAAATGTTTTAATTCTGTACACTCCCTGAGCGTTTAGAATATTCGTTACGCGAAACACGTACCCTCATGCTGGCGAGCACGCTGAATGCTGAACGCTGAACACTGAACGCTGAGCACAAAACACAGAACACAAAACACACTGGGTAAACCGTGAATTATGTACATTGTACATACTATATGAAATGCATATGTGAATGTGATATGGCATACGTTGATGAAAATTAATCGATGAGTTTATTGGCATTGTATTGAAATGCACGTCTGCATCGAAGAAGTCGAAAATTGGATTGAACAATGTGGGAAAATAAGTCAAATAGTAGACACACACAAATTGACAATATACAAACACATATGATTAAGAACTGTTTAACAATAGATATAATTGTTAATGGAACGAGACTTACACCAAACAAAACCATCTAACGAAACGACCGAAATAGTGTGACACAAAATAATTGCATCACAAAGGTCCCAAATCATGGAATTCCTTCAATTTCGAAAATGTGTGAATACTGAATAAAAATAATAATAATAATAATAATAATTCAATGTTGGGCACTCAATTATCGAATGTGCGACTAAATAAATACCAAATTTGCCATTTCATTCGATAAACAATTAAATGTTCATATTGATGATGATGATGACACAAACTCATTCGGAATTCATATATAGAAAATTGACTGGGCGCATAGTGTTCCCCATTTGATATTCATGATTAGAATGAAT